>BQNB010112349.1:2907-22174 GCA_026074375.1 Tanacetum coccineum
GATACTTTATAGCTAATGATTCAACACTTACAGCTACATCATCTCCTGGAATTATATCTAAATGAGCTCTAAGCTCTTCTTTCTTAGCATCATCCTCCATATTTTGTCTTTTAGAATTCCCTTCACTTTGCTTTTCACCTGCTTTTTTCTTAGCAAGTGTTTTCTTTCTACTGCCTCCAACCTTCTTTTCACTACCTTTTTCCTTATCATCTGATGCCATAGGTACAAAAGAGTTTACCCGTTTGTATGTTTTGTCAAAGAGCTTTTGAATCTCTTCACAACTCTTTCCTTCAGCTGATTGTGTTTGTATCCACCTATATTCTTCAGGTATGTACACATTCTATTCCTTATCTGAGTTTTGGTCTGCTATTCCTCATCTGAGTTTTGGTGGGTGGTTTACTCCTTTGCTCTGCTGCTCTTTGTGCTGCAAAGAACCTTTTTCTTTCTGCTATCATCTCCACTAATAGTCTTGATTTTTCTTTAATGGAGTATAGTTCTTGTTCCTCAGCTTGGACTCTTGCAGCTAATTGCTCATCAACTTCAATCATGGCTTGAATGTTATCCATTTCTTTATAGATAGCTGCTCTGCTAGCTTCTTCTTGTGCATCTCTTTCTTTTTGCAGTCTTTCAAATTCAGCTTGTTCTTCAGCATAGAGTCTGAGAGCCAATTCTTCATCACTCTGAATCTGGTCCTTCTTTTTTAATGGCTTCTTTGGTTCAGTCATTATGGCTTTTCCTTTGTCTTTTGTTGAAATCTTTAAAACTGGTGGTGAAATAACCTCTCTTCTTGCAACTTCTTTAGGATCTTGAAAAGAGATACCTCTTGCTTTTGGCTTTGGTGACTTTTTCTTTCCACTCTTTAAGAGATCCACAAGTGCTTCAGCAAGTGTTACATCCATATCTGGTTCAGCAGTACTAACTTCTTCAGGAATTGCTCTAGCAGTACTAACTCCTTCACCAACAGTTATAACTGGTTCAACAGTAGTAATTGAAATACTTGGTCCTATAAATCCTTCTGGGTAGTCATATACACTAGTCTCATACATAAGATCTTCATCACTCCTCCCCTGAGTCTGTGCACCTATCTGAACTAGAGTGATTCCCTCATCTTCATCAATATGAGAAATCTTCCTCCCTTGTTTGGAAGGATCCTCCAAGTCATCTTCATCTTCTGAAATAACAAGCCTGACCTTTCTTCTAACGTTGATTGACTTTACTTTGTGCTCTAACTTCTTCACCTTCATGATGAGCTTAATGTAAGCAGCACCATATGTCTGTTTTGTCTGCTTTAAGTCAGATTCCAAACTTTCCACTTTCTTAGATAATGAGGTACAAAGAACCGTCAATTCATTTAGTGTCAAACTGCCCTCATCACTTCCAAGTGAGTGAACCCTTGGGAGAGGTAAATCATAGGGCATTGGAGCAGCCTCTTCAGCAACATGGGTTGTTGGCATAGATGGTGATGAAGTTGGTGGTTGTGAGGTGGATGGAGCAATAGTGGGTGTGTGATGGGACTCAACTAGGATTGTTGATCCTTCACCCTGTAAAGTCTGACCCTTAACAAGCATTGTTTGAAACAATGGAGTGTCCACCCCAATATATCCCTTGGAAGCTCTTTTCATATTGTTAAACAGTTTTTGAGTAAGGGTAGGGATCAATATAAATTCTTTTATGGTGTTGAAGCAATCTCTTGTGCTTGTTCAAAAAGATTTGTATAAATCTTGGACACATAAAAAACTTTGTCTTACTATCCAAGTTTTTCACCATGGCCTCAAAAATCAATTTGGAAAAATTAAAGGTTCTGTTTGTGGCCAAGCAAATTATAGTAGTTGCTATATTGCTACTAAACTGTTCCCAAGCAGTTTTCTTAGAACTTAAGCAGTGAAGGATGGTATGAATTAAAAAATTTCCATTGAGGAGAAAAGTGTCCCTTTTGAAAAGTTAAGCTATCAGAGTTGGACACATACCCCATAAGAGCAAGTTGCTCAAAATTTCTGTAGTAGATAAAGTACTAATACCATCAGAATCTTCTAACTTGAGATGTCTTCTAATAGAGGCCTCAGAAACAACCTTGACTCTCCCATCTATTGTATCAGTAATACCCATGTCTCTATCCTCAAGTGTGCTTGCAGTAACAGTTTGCCAAAACTGCTCTATAAGAGAAACATAGATAGTTGGGTTTTCAGTGAGGGCATACTTGATATGACTTGCAGTGAGAAAATCAATTATCTGATGAAACCCTTCACTTCCTTCTGACTTTTGTAAGTAGGCAATCATGTTGTGCTTGTTGCAAAAGTTTAAATTCGCCATTTGATGTAAAGAAGGTTAATTAAGGTTCTAGGATATGATCGTGGATGTGTGTTTGATAGAGGTAATTAAGATAAGAGAGAGTATTTAAGATTATTAATTGGACCGACTGAATAAAATTTGTACTTATCTTGAATAAATCTTATGAATATATAGAAAGATCATGAATTCTCTAATTAGTCAAACCTATAGACGAAGTAGTTGGTGGAAATTTCGCAACGGCTATATTTAGTGAAGAAAATTATGTTATGCCTCAAACAGTACTAACAGTCACCTAGCAGTACTAATTTTAGCCTAACAGTACTAATTTTAAGCCCAGCAGTACTAAAACATGGCCGGCAATGTAAGCAATGCCCAACAGTACTAAGTAATGCCCAGCAGTACTAACTTTGAGATACCAGTTTTAACCTCAATTTCGTCCAAAAAGCAAACTCCACAAGCAATGCCTAGGGTCTCTCTAGCCAGTCTTCCTAACATCCTTCTTATCATCATGATACTCACCTGAAAATGATGCTTAAAAACGTTAACATAAAGTTTCTATGTGAGAGTCATAGGTTTCAGACACGATATAAAATCCAACTGCACATTACTGCTGATAATAAAGAAAAACATTGCAGGAGGAAATATTGAACTATCATACAGGGCTAGCAAAGCACAACCAATCCAACAATCCACTTATCACGATTTCACATACGATTTTATAAGACATCTCAATCGTACCAAGTCCTGTGGTTACCTCCATAGCCCGGCCGTATATACACTCGCTCAACGTAACCATCACTCCTGCCCGCTAGACAGGTACCTTCCACAAACAGGCCATAGGATACCCGCAGGTGATCCCCTTGCCCACCTGACTTAGTTCACATTCTTAATATCCACATCACAAAACATGTAGGCACACACATACAATAGTCACGTATATCCATGCATCTTTGACAACACATTATCACAGTAATAAAAACATTTCCAAATACTTTTGCATCATTTCCACCCCAATAAATCAATAAGAAAAGAGGGCTATGAAACCACACAGAAGCACAAAGCAGCTTCCAAACAATATCCACACAAGCCTAACACCATTACAAACACAAATGTGTTACACCGCGACAATCTAAAAGATCATGTCCTGTAACACTCATATATGGTTATAAAGGTTGAATTAACCACATGGGGTCACCACCGACACCAATGCCCAAACTTACCCCACTTCATTAACTTCCTTCCCTAGTTACTTATAATTTAACTCAGAATTGGCAGAATTTTTAAATCTGACTTTACGTACCCCAAAACCCTTTACTTAATGACCCACAAAATCAATACCAAAAATCACCCATTTCATTTATGAGTATATTCAATACCTTTGGATTTTCCAAAAGCCATTACAATGCACAAGTTACTCCTAGAAATCAAACTTCAAAACAGTCCCCCAATTCAGACCTGATTGCAACACTAAAATTGTTGGACTTAATAACCAACTTAGACATAAAATTTAAAAGTGTATCCTGCTGGGGTATCTCTATATACATATGGACTTAACTACTGATAGAATGACTAAGCTCAATTCAATTTTAAGTTAGGGTTTTTACCCGTCTCAAACATGACCTAAATCTCACCCGTATTTACTATTTTTACAACTTTTAGTATAACCAATATTTGAATGACTTCCCGACCTTAAAAACTTTCGAGGCTGGATTTTCTGGAAAGTACATTCAATGAGCTACTGTTTAGAGTCCAAAAACACTCAAAAACCTATTACCATCAAGGATATATTCACTCGTGAACACAACCCTAAATTCTGCTCACCCTAAATCAAGTTTTTAACAAATCTAACCTAACCAATTGCATTATCATGACCCTAAATCAAGCCCTAATCATTCTATCATCCATTTAAATATTATCATTAATATTCTAAATTTTATGAAAACCCAAAGATCCATCTAAATTATGTTACATAATATAAAATTAAATAGGATTAACATGCTTTCCTTGAATGCTAGAACCTATACAACGATTCTTGAGGTTTTCCTTGGATCAACAATGAAAATTAACTTCCTTAGGGTTTTGGGCAGCATATAGAACGAACACCAAAAGAGGGAGGGAATGGGATATATGGCTATTGTTCATTATATTTATCTCTAGTGGGTCCTTATCCTTCTCTAAGCCCAATTTGATAAAAAATTATAACTCCTAAACCCAATTCCTAACCAAAACTGATCGCCTGCCCTATTTAAATACATATTTTATATTATTATTTTTTAATTATTAATTACCAAATTTCCTTCATTACCTTAAACTATTATAAAACCTAAGCTAATTTGAATCAACCTTTTACTTCACGCTACTTACTAAACTTCTAAATAATAACTTTCATTCCAACCAAACCACTTTCCTATTTTTTAGAAAGGTTTTGCTACAGAACTTCAATTAAGGTTCACATCACTTTAACTCATTTCCAACATGACACATTTCCCTAAATGCATAGCACTTATCATCCAACTATGACGTAGCATGCATGCAATACGCATTCCTTTCCATTATCACTAAACAAGATAAATGGAATAACTCATTACCAACACACTCAAATGAGATGTCCATAACCTCAAAATGATATTTATACGCACATACATAAACTACTAAGTAACACATATATAACACTAGTACATAAGAATTCACATAAAATGGACTCTTAGCCCTTTCTAAAAGTATAAACTAACCCGATCAAGTCACGGTTGTCACAGTATCCCCTCCTTTAGGAAATCTCGTCCTGAGATTTAACTAGCCGATTCATCAGCACGATCAACAAACAACTGAGGATAACTTAGATTTCATATGTCCGCATGTTTCCAACGTGAAACTTAAGGCCAACGCTTGAATTCTAACGAACTCTCACATTGAAGTGGTAAATTCTACTACGTTCAAACTCTTAATCCACGACCAAAATTTCTATACAGGTTCCCTTAACAAACTAAATTCATATGTCATTTTGATTTCATATCAACAGACACATAGGCAAATTAGCATTCCCTAAACACTTCTTCAAATTTGACAAGTGGAATGTGTCATGTGCACCAATCAATTACTCAGGCAATCTTAACCGATAAGCTACAAGGCCAGTCCTTTCAAGGATCTTAAACGGTCCTACATATCTTGGTGCTAACTTACCCTTCCTTACAAGACGCACTACGCCCTTCCAAGGTGACACCTTTAACAATACACGATCTCTCACCTCAAACTCTAACGGATTACGCCTATTACCAACATAACTCTTTTGACGATCTCTCACTGCTTTGAACTTTTCCTTGATCGACACTACCTTATCAGTCGTTTCTTACACAATTTCAGGTCTAATTGAATTACTTTCTCAAATCTCTGCCCACAAAACATGCGATCTACATTTTCTTCCATACAAGGCTTCAAACAGAGCACACCGAATGCTCAAATGATAACTTCCACCAAAATCAATAACACATGCCCTCATTATATCATCCAAAGGCCTAAATCATATGTTCACTTTGTCCATCCGCCTTAAGGATACTAAAGGCAGTACACAAATCCAATCGCCGTCGCTAACATTGTGTGTGTGTGTGTGTGTTACTATTCTGCAGTCTAACCAAAATCACGAGGTAAATCAACCATCACAGTCTGAGTTGATCGTCACCCAAATTCCATTCCTTGCTTTTATCTATTATCAAATAAATCCTTGCCAACTTCCACAAACTTGAAATCTTCTGTATAGCTAGAAAATGAGCTAACTTGATGTCAGTTTAAATCGACCCATCACGCCAAATCATATCATTCCCACTATTGACCTTGGAAATTTAGTAATAAAATCCATGATGATTCTATCTCATTTTCACTCAAGTATCTCAGGCTGTTGCAGCAAGCTAAAAGTCTTTGACATTGCACAACAACTTCACCTCTTAAACAAATCCGATAATTGCTAACATAGGTAGCAATATCCATTTCTACACGTGGCTACCAATACACGTCTCCAAGGTTATAGTACTCTTATCCGCTCCCCAGATGTAACCCAAGTAACCAACCTTGATGCATGGGCACCTCAACCATTACACTTCCTACCAATAGACCTAAAATTCGAACCCATAAAGTACAAACTCTCATCTCCTTTTCTTTCCATCTGTGGATCTAAACCATGTAGCCTTTCTGCGAGTACGTTCTCTTGCTTGAACGCCTCACTTTGGGCTGCCAGTATCATTCCTCTTACTCGTCTTGATTTTACTCTCTCCTTTCTACCCAACGCATCACCCACTACATTCGCTTTATCGGAGTATCACACAAATCATTCTTCAAAGTTTGAAAAGCCTCTTCTTGTCTAAACGCTCCCACTCATTACTTTTGATTCCTCTCATTTAGGGAAGTAAAGGGTTTCAACAACCAAAAAATCATGATGAAACTCGGTAGAAACCCTGCTAATACCTAAGAATAATCATCCAATTCCTCACTACTTCACTCTTACTCGGTGCTATACGTGATTACGTTTATGGTTGGACCACGTGAACCAAGAAAATGCACTTCTTTTTCTTCAACCAACACTCGCACTTAGAAAACTTCGCCTATAGCTTCTCCTTCCTTAGTAAACCAACACTAACTTCAAGTAAACTTCATGCACTTCCTTTGACTTTGAGTAGGTCAGAATGTCATCAATGAATACGATGACAAACCTGTCCTCATACGGTTTTGCCAAACCCGTTCATTATGTCCATGAAAACCGTTGGTGCAAATGGATAACCTAAAAAGGAATAACCTAGACCTCAAAGTGTATGTATCTCATTCAAATGGCGGTCTTTTGGAATGGCATCCCTCATGCACTCGAGCTGATGATAACCTAGACCAGAAAGTCTACCTTTAAGTAAGGACAAACGCTCCTCGTATCTGATCAAACCAAGTCATCAATCCTAGGGAGTGGATAACGGTTTTTTTAACAGTTAATTTATTCAACTCCCTAAAATCAATACACATGCGAAAAGAACCATTCTTCTTCTTAACAAATAACACTGGTGCTCCTTACGGAAAATGACTAGGTCATATAAAACCCTTGTCTTGTAACTCTTGAAGTTGCCCGAACAATTCTTGCATTTCTGAGGGTGCCAAACGATATGGACTTCGCGACCGGCGTCGCTCCATGAACCAAACCTATGCGGAACTCAACTTGTTGTTGTGGTGATCATTGACAAATCTCCTGGAAACACATCAATAAAATCTCATAACACAGGTGTATCACTTATCCTAGGTTCATCTACCTTAGCGTTCATTAGGGCTTTGGCGGCTCCCAAAGTACGTTTCCCATTAACTCGAAATATCTCATCACCTTCCAACGGTATTCTAACCACCTTCTCATAACATACTATCACAAACTTCCTCTTAGACAACCAGCTATTCCCACCAATCATCATCATAGCTTCCACGACTTACGTATCAACGAACTCCAAGGGTTAATGAACAATCGAATAGGATAACAAACGAATATCGAGTTTCAAAGGCTAGAATTAATAAGGAAGATTCACATTATCAATTAGACATAGATCAAATGCCATAAGAATCCTTTTGAAAGAAAGGATACGTTATAATGCACTATGAAAGAGCAACGAAGAAAATCACAGGTGGTACCACGACAAAAGAACACATAAAAAATCAATACGAAAGATGGAAATTCTATAACCATTAACGACTTTACTTCGAAAGGACCAAATTAAATATTGGTTTTTATAAAAATCAATTTAAATTAAGAAAGCCACTTAAGTATACAATCATTTTAAATAATAATGAAAAATGTCTTAATGTAATATTTTGAAAAATTCATTTTGGTTGTCATAAAAAATCTAGAGATGTTTATCTAATGGTGTATCCGTACCTTACACTATGAATCAAATTAAAAACCTGCTTTTTATAATAAAATAAATTTTATTTAACCACTCAACAATTTTCATATCCTATTTGCATAGGTCATTTAAACATATTCTATTTACAAAGATCATTTTAAACACAGTTTTTCCCAAACACTAACACAATACTTCAAAAGGGCTTTTATAATTAGACATCAATTATAAAATATGTTACTCAAACAAGTACACCCAAAATACCAAAAGGATCGTAAAACACCGTAACAGGCCCTAACATAATGCTATTGTGTTGATAACGAAAGAAAATTACCAGGAACCCTAATACTCAGAAATAAAAAACAAACAAACTCGTACAAACGAAAACGTCAATCAAGACGTTACGTACCCAAACGAAAAACGAAAAGACATATCCAAAATAACGATCAACAGAGCAAACGCTAAAAAGCCATCGATACAAACCTCGTCGCCAACAGGTTACGAAAACCAAGGGATATGCAAAGAAAGGAGTAATCATCTACACTAATATGTTAGGAACAATTAGTGCAAAAAAACGTTTGATACTCATACGAGAAATCAATGCAACGAAAGAATTAATGAAACGCGCCTATATCCGAAAGAGCAGATCCGAACAAACATTCGAGCAACGAGTAACCACAATAGTAATAATAATAATAATAATAATAATAATAATAATAATAATAATAATACTAGGTATCCGCAAATACTAGATAGAAGAAAACTTAACTATCTATACAACTCAACTCAACATATCCTCCAATTAGGGTAAGAGAAAAATTCTCTACCCATACCACCATCTTTATCATGAATACACATATCAAAAAGGAAAACATATTACACTACCACCTTACAACCAAACACAAATAAATGCAATCATGGTCACAAGTCTACGTGTGTGATGCCTTTATAATTATGTTGGCCACCATAATTATAAGTGCCTCCTTTCACACGTGTACTTACTTCCAAGATTACCCATTTCAATCATAATTCACATATGAGCACATATACCACATTGCACATCTTAAACCACTCCAACTTAACACATAAAGGATGCTCCATCAATTAACTACTTACTTATATCAAAATAAAATCGAAACGACATAAAGGAACGAAAATCTCGCAACAACTCCCAAAATACGAAATATCCAAAAGAAATAATCAATAACAACATGACAAGGTAAAGGACGGGATAAACTTATGATGGGCCTCGCTTGGGTTTGACTTTGCCTCCACAAGAAATCACTCCGACTAAACATCACCCGTACTTCCGCCTGCGGGTCTAGCCCTACCATGCGCATCCAACAAACGATCAACTATCCTATCTCCTTTGGTTCCACAAGAGGCTCCTCTTATAGATCCTTATAACGCTTAAGTCTAGTTGGGAAGACGGTTCCCCAATGAGACTTCTTACGAGTGGGGGAAAAACATAGCTAAAATACTAAGGAAGTAATACATATCATATCAGATAATGGTAGGAAAAATAAGTAAAATGACAACTTAACAAAATATGAAATATATAAGCTATGCAAAAATAGAGGGGAAGCATAGCAGTTATAGCATCAAACACTTAAGCCCTAAATGCATCTACATGAAGGACCCCTAGGTTATAGTCTAGACTCAACCACCTACTTCTCTATTACCAAAGGCTCTGATACCAATCTGTCACACCCCGCCTAGGCAGAAACACGAGGCGTAACATCATGGATATCATCACAACACAATGGTGTCTACTATAGAGAAATCTAAATGAAGGAAATAATCAAATGGACACTATGTGTCATGACAATACCCAACACAAGATAAAGGAGTCTTGCATTACTAAAGTAACATCATACACGAAACAACATAATCCAAATACTAACAATCTCCAACAAACAAGTATCAAGCAAAACAAATGTCATAAATAAAAAGACTAGAAAAGACAACTCCACAAGCAATGCCTAGGTCTCTCAACCACTCTTCTTAACATCCTGCTTAACATATGATACTCACCTGAAAATGATGCTAAAACTTTACATAAAGTTGGTGAAGACCAGAGGTTTAAGACACGATATAAAATCCAAACTGCACATTACTGTGATAATAAAGAAAACATTGCAGGACAATAAATGAACTATCATACAGGCTAGCATGCACAACCAATCCAATACAATCCAATTACACGATTTCCCAGTAACGATTTATAAGACGTCTCAATCGTACCAAGGTCCCTGTGGTTACCTCCTTAGCCCCAACCGTAGATACTCTCAAAGCTTACCATCCATGCCCGCTAGGCCACAGTCTACCTCCACAACAAGAGCCATGGATACCGGTAGGTGATTCCCCTGACTTAGTTCACAATTCTCAATATCACATCACAAAACATGTAGCACACAACATACAATAGTCACGTATAGTCCATGCATCTTTGACAACACATTATCACAGTAATCAAAATATTTCCAAACACTTTGCATCATTTCCACCCCAATAAATCATAAGAAAAGAGGGGCTATGAAACTCACCTGAAGCACAAGCAACTTCCAAACAATATCCCACACAAGCTACACAATACAAACACAAATGTGTTAACACGCACTAACAAAAAGCTCATGTCCATGTAACACTCATATGATGGATGTCTAAGGGTTTAATTAACCATCATGGGTCACCCCGACACCATGCCTAAACTTAACCACTTCATTAACTCCTTCCACTAGTTACTTATTATAACTCAAATTCCAAATTTTATCATGACTTACGTACCCGCCAAACCCTTTACTTAATGACCCTCATAATTCATTTACAAAATCACTCATGTTTATTTATGAGTAAATTCCTCTACCTTGTGGAATTTCCAAAAGCCATTACATCACAAGTACTCCTAAGAAATCAAACTTAAAACACAGTCCCAAATTTGAGACCTCATATGCACATAAAAAGTTTTGGGACGTATTAACCAAACTTAGACATAAAATTAAAGGTATCCTTCTGGGGTTTCTCTATATACATATGGAACTTAACTAATGTAGAATGGCTAAGCTCAATTCGAATTTTAAGTTAGGGTTTTACCCTCACAAATATGACCTAAATCTGACCCGTATTTACTGTTTTTACAACTTTTTGTATAACCAACATTTGAATGATTTCCCGACCTTAAAAACTTTCGAGGCTGAATTTTCTGGAAAGTACATTCAATGGGCTACTGTTTAGAGTCCAAAAACACCAAAAAACCTATTACCATCAAAGAGATATTCACTCGTGAACACAACCCTAAATTCTGCTCACCCTAAATCAAGTTTTAACACAAATCTAACCTAACCAATTGAATGATCATAGACCCGAACATCTATCACATTAAATATCATTAAGATTCTAAATTTTATGAAACCCTAGAATCCAATCAATAGAATTAGTTAACATGAAATAAAATAGATAGGATTAACAGCTTACCTTGAATGTTAGAACCTAAACAATCGATTCAATTGAGTTTTCCTTAGATCAACAATAAAATTGACTTCCTTAGGTTTTTGGGGACTACATATAATGACCAAAAGAGGGAAGGAAGGGAATAATGGGCGAGTTCATTGGTTATTTATCTCTATGGGTCCCTTAATCCTTCTTCTAAGCCTAATATGAAAAATTTATAACATCCTAAACCCAATTCCTAACCCAAAACTGAATCGGCCCCCCTATTTAAATACATATTTTTATATTATTTTTTTTTAAATTATTAATTAACTAATTTTCTTCATTACCTTAAGTTTTTATAAAAACCTAAACTAATTTGATTAAAACTTTTTACTTAAACGCTACTTACTAAACTTTCTAAATATAACTTTCATTTCATTAAACCACTTTCTATTTTTAGAAAGTTTGCTACAAACTTCTATATTTCACTCACTTAACTCATTTCCAACATGGCACATTTCCCCTAAATGCTTAACACTTAATCACCCAACTATTGACGTAGCATTGTATGCAATACGCCATTCCTTTCCATTATCACTAAACATGAACAAATGGAATACTCATTACACTAAAAATGAGATGTCCATACACCTTAAAATGATATTAAGCACATACTTTGTAACACCCCCATTTTTACATATAGCAGCGGAAGCTAATCTGGGGTATTACTTCATGGAAACAACAATCATAATCATAGAAAACGACCCAAAAGAGACGTTTGTTTAAAAGATACGTTATCATTCATTTCAAATCGGAGTTTTAACAAAGGTAGATCCAAAATCTAGTTACATACAATGTGAATGATACCACTTTAGGCCATCTAATGTCTCCATGCCAATCTGTGCCGTAATATTGCTCAATAACCTAGATAAACATGCTAAAAAGTCAACAACAAAGGTTGATGAAATTCCATAGGTTTGATTAAACAGTTTAATACAAAGGCATAGTGTAATAATTGTACAAACGAAGCAATAAATTATGAAAATGTTTATTGTTATGATCTTGGTGTCACGTAATTATATACCCGAATATTTGTAATAATTGCACCCCAAAACAATTGCAAATATCATAGTAAAACCTGCGTTATCGTCTTGTTTGGTCTGTTTGGTCTTGGTTTTGTCTGGTATAGTATAGTCTGGTCTAAGCTCATGGCACATAAACTGACTAGTGTATATATATACCCAAAATGATGTGGTATATATATAGAGATAATGGCCCTCGGTGTAGGTACTTGCCATATACCTATGAAATTCAAATATATTGTGTTTGGTTACCTATCCGGCTAACACAAACAGGATTCATAAATCCTGATAGATCTATTCACAATATTCAGGTTCATCCGTAAGTGATTAATGGTCCATGATAATGAGGGACTTTTGGCATAAAGTAACTTAGACATTAATTATAATGGTATATCAGGATAGCATATAGTCTGGAAAACACTTGTATTCATGGTTTATAGCAAGTATCACGGGTTTATAAAGCATTTAAAAGATTGAAATGTATGGTTATGAACTCATTAAGTCTTTGGAAAGTAATCACATTGTTATAAGATAAACGAGTATGTAAAAGAGTTTGTAACAAGCATGTATCCCCCTTGCGGGTTTATAAAACATGTAAATGTGTAAAGGCGAGGTTATGAATCTCACCTGATAGGTAGATGTAATAAAAAAGTTTATATTGGCTAGCTTGAGTTAAGTACTGTACTGCTTAGTTGTCCATGAAGTTGGATTGATGCTTGACATGGTCTGGAGAATACTTTTAGACAAATTAAAAAGCTAAATCTGATAACACAAGGATAAGGTACTGTTAAGATATAACTAGTACAAACTAGATATACTTAAAACTGCTAGTTATTAATATTGATAGTCAAAACTTACTACTGTCAAGAAGCATATGGTATGTATTGTGCTTTGGACTAACATTTGCAGGTTAAGCAAAGCAGTATGGTTAGATTTGGTAAGATCATAAACACCTAGAAGTCTTGAGTGGAATGGGATAACAACAGGTTATGAAATGGGTTTTGTTAACATTCTTGACTTTTATTCATGAGCTACATGCATAGATAATGGGATCCTCATGGGAATTCTTCACATGGCTATCTAGTTATTTCTAGTGTGCTTGTGATGATAAGGCATGTTATTGCACAGTAATATGGGAAAACAAGTTCAAAACTGTTAGACTAATATAGTACTGCATGGCAAGTAAACAAATTTACAGGAAAATTAACTCTGTTTTTTAACTCAAAGTTGGTGAAAAAACCAAGCACCTGAGGGTGAAGGTTTCAGTAAACACCTCCTTAACCCCAACCCACAAATATGAAACCTCTACTTTTATCACAACCAAATGTTTCTAAACCTCTAATAGAACCACATCAAACTGAAACACCTCCACCAGTTTTTCATGAACCTCAAAACTGAAGCTCACATTGAGCAAATACTCCCATCTCCAACTACATATCAAAGAAAAAGAAAGACTTAAAAATGTTGAAGAACCAAGAAAGACACAAAGTACCCAAACTAGTGTACCACAAGACCTTGGAGAATGAGGTTGTCCATAAGGAGGGGTGACAATGTAGAAAGGGCTATCACTACTGGTTCTAGCTTAGATGCATCAACAAGACATGATAACATAATAGGAACCCAGACCACGGCAATGCCTAATGTTAACATTCCTTAGGGAATGGATACAAGTGGCAGTCCCAGGCGCCAAGACATCATAGGGAGTGCTCTTGCTCAGACTAGGTCTAAGAGAGTGCTTAAACAGCCTATTGAACCACCTTTCACAGAAGGACACACACGGAAAGTGAGAAGGCATAATGGAACATCAAATTTGAATTGACGGCCTAATGTACCAATAACACCACGCATGAAAACACTCTCTCCCAGGTAGGTTACACACCTGTAAGTGATAAGGTTAGACTGAAACTACAGGAATTGATGACTATGTGTATAAAATTGTCAAAGCAGGTGCATGACTTGGAGAAAGAGAAGGATGCTCAAGCTGTGGAGATCCTTAGACTTAAGAAAAGAGTCAAGAGATTAGAAAGAAAAAGGAAGTCATGCACCTCACAACCAAGAAGGAGGAAATACAGACAAGTTGAGTCTTCAGATGATGATTTGAATGAAGAGGATGTATCCAAACAGGGGAGGAGCAGTGACAAGACAAAGCCAATGTTATGCAATTGCTGAAATGGAAATTGCATGAAAATTGTGGAGATTCACACACTTTTGTGGATGGAACACCCATGGAGATTTAATATCTAGTAGAGAAAAAGATACTACTGATCAAGGAACTATTGGAGAAGATGTTAAACTTGCAGTTAGAAGCTAAAGAAGAAAGTATTATGGCATTTGAGCTTATCAAGTTAATCAAATCAATGCTTGAAGAGTAGTAAAATGTTTGGATACATCCTCCTAATGACCAAGATGCTTAAACTGAAGAAACTTGATGATTGACAAATTAAATATCAAGTTTAGTAGGTAGATTGTTGGGAAATTTGAGTTAACTACGTGCAGTACTAACATACACTACTAGGTTCAAGATAGATTACTACTCTGCTAGAGACAAAAGAAATAGACTATGTAAGTCTTAGTACTGCTATTCAAATTAGTTAGTACTGCCCATATAAATGTTAGTACTATTAGTATAAGTTAGTACAATTAAGTTTAATAGATAGTGCTGTTAGTATTATATAGTTAGCACTGCTTATATGATAGCATGAGATATTATTAGGAATAGATATGCATGATGACACTTAACCACATTTTGTAAGCTCATAGGGTTTTCCTTAGTGGTATCAAATGAACCCAAACGGCAGAGTTTAGAGAATATATCAATATAAATAGAAAACACAAATCTCATAGTTAAGGTTATGTCTGTAACCTTGGCAGAATATTTGCAATCAATTATATTCAAGATTAAGTATTCATGTTCTTCTTAGAATTGCAAGTTAGATTCCGCATAACTTGTAGTATTCACAATCATAGTTTCTCTTATAGTTAGTTTAGATTTATCTAGGTTACCTAAGCTTTAACAAGCTAATCGAAGATCTGTTTATTTGGGACTTCACAGTATTCATGATCAGATGCTTTCTCCTGTCCAGCTTGCCCTGCATTAACATTTATCTCTATACCTGCACTACTATTAGTTTGATTTCCTATAGTAACTGACTCATAATTCATAGATTTTGTCAGTGAATCAATATCAAAGATCCATTCTGGACCACTCCCTGCAAAATTGGGTTTGTTTTCAAGAAAGTTTATGTGCAGGTTCTCCTCTACCTTCCTAGTTCTAGTGTTAAACACCCTAAAAGCCTTGCTATTTATAGAGTATCCAACCAAGAACCCATCATCAGCCTTCCCATCAAATTTGCCTAGGGGATATAAGGTATTGAGAATAGTCACAGGACATCCAAAAGGTCTCATAAAGCTTATACTAGGTGGTATACCAAGTAATAGTTCATAAGGTGTCTTGTTGTAAGGCTTGGTCACTAGAACCCTATTATGAACATAACAAGCAGTATTAACTGCTTTGGCCCAAAATGTAGTAAGTAATAATGAATCTGCTAGCATAGTCCTAACTTCCTCTATTAGTGTCAAATTCTTTCTTTCAACAACTCTATTTTGTTGTGGAATTTTGGCAACACTAAACTCCTTCTTAATCTCTTTCATCCCATAGAACTGATTCATGTCATTATTTTTAAACTCAGTTCCATTATCACATCTGATGATTTTAACCTTATGATTTATTTGGTTTTCTATACAAGTTTATATAAAGTATTAAGGATCCACTAGTCCATCCTTAGTGGCCAAAAAGAAAACCCAACTAAACCTACTATAGTCATCAGTGATAACAAGGCAATATATCTTATGATTGATACTCCTTAGAAATGTTAGCCTAAATAAGTCCATATGCAACATTTATAAGGGATGGCTGATAGAGCTCACAAGCTTGGTCTTACAAGAGGCTTTGTGTTGCTTTCCCCTTTTGAACAATCAACAAAGAATGGGTCATTTTCAAAAATCTTAAAGGTAAGCCTCTAACAAGGTTACCCCCTCACAAATGAGACAATGTTTGTTTATAGTTTTAAAATTTACATGACCAAGCCTCCTATGCCATAAATTAGACACATCTATTGTAAGCCTTTGCAATTAAATAAGTCAAACCTCTTGAAGGAACAACATTCTTTAGATCAAAACTGTACAAGTTATCATGTCTGGGAACTTTAAGCAAGACTTGACTTTCATCAAGTAGCTTAAAGTCAGAGATATAATAAGACATTCAGTCTCAGTAAAAAGAACACTGTTTTTCTTATCACACATTTGTGAGATGGAGAAAAGATTAAACTTAAGTTCTTTTACAAAGTATACATCTTCAAAGTCTAATTTCCCAGTCCTAATTTTACCTTTACGAGTGATTTTACCTCTTTTAGGACTTCCAGCAAATGCAACAAATCCTCTATCAATGTCTTGATAATATGTTAGGTAGGACTTGTTCCTAATCATATGCCTAGAGCATCCACTATCAAAAATCCCTTAATCCTGTAAAGCATATTGTGAATTAGTTTCTCTTAGGGACCCAAGCCATCACTGACTTGAGCCTGCCTTGAGGATCAACATAGTCAAATCTTTTAGGCATGTATGATCCACTGTCTTTGGAGATATGGTCAATTACTTTTCCTGTTGGTCTCCAAATCTAGCATGCTGAGGACTTAACATCATTTTCCCTTTTTCCCTCAGCAGTAGTAACTACTAATTCTGGCCCAGCAGTAGTTACATTATTAAGCTTAGCAGTATAAACTTTTTTACTAAAATTATTGGTTTTAGCTGCTGATTTTTGGTTGAAAGGCCTTTTCAATGGTGAATGTGCTTTAAAATAAGAATATGTTTTGGGTAATGCAACATTCACTTTTGATTTAAGGGCAGCAGTATTAACATGCCTGGCAGTACTAATTGATGTTGCTGCTCTTGGAGAGCTTTGCTTAGCAGCATTAACTGGCACTAATCCAGACTTTGTTGCAACTGCTGTTGGAACAAAATTTCTTTTAGGATGTGGGTGAGTCAATTTGTTTTGATGGTTCACCCTCTGAGCATTGTTCCATACTGGTCTAACTTCCCTTTGACCAGTAACCCTTCCCTTATTATTCAACACATATTTTCCAACCATTTTATTCTCATAAAAGTTACAGTCCTTGATTAAATGGTTAAGACTTCCACATACAAAACAAGCTTTCTTATTGAACTCAAAACCATCCCCTAGTTTTTAAGTCATTAGTCCATTCTAATTTCTTTTATCAACCTTAGGACTCTGACTTTTCCTAAGGTTTTCAGCTTGCCTATATGTGTGTTGTTCAATAACATATTTCCTAGTATTTTCATCTGATTTAACAAAATTGATTTTAGCATAATTAGGTTTATTCTGTTCAAATGAAGGTCTAATCACACAATCATCATCACTATCAGATTCCCACTCTTCAATGATAGGAGCACTAGGCCTAACATCTTTAGGTTGTTCCAAACTATCCTTACTAGACTTAGATGCAGTTCTTTCATTTCTAGGCACACTAGTGATAGTTTCACTCACATTAGTCTTATAGACAGAATCATCTATACCAGCAAAGGATAAGTCAGGTCTTGAGGGCATGTAGTTCTCAGTGTAGGGAGGATGAACTGCATGATATCCCTCAACCTTCTTAAACCTATCATTTACTTAATTATTTTCCTCTTCAATCTCATTCACACTACTATTAGATGCACTTTCAAACACTTCACTTTTATTCAGATGACAATCATGCAATTCATTTTCATTCATTTGACTGTCAAATCCAACACCAGACTTGTTATTAACACTTATTTAATTGTTTATCAGTTTAGTTAGCTTCACAGATGATGTTTCAAACTTTTCTAATTTTAGTTTTAAATTATATTTTTCTTTTAAAGCCCCTACTAACTGATTTTTAAGCTCTATTATAAAATTATCTCTTACCTTAACATCATATTTCAAAAATGCAATGTCTTCCTCATAAACAGCTTCATTTTTTTGATGAACAACAATTCTAGCTTCTAGAGATTCAAAGCCTAATTCATAACCTATAATTTCTAGATTAGATTTTTTAAGAGCATCACGCTGTTGATCATACTATTTTGAAGAGTTTCATATGATTTTAAATATTCTTTAAAGCAATTTTGTATCTCAGTATTTGAGCTTGATGAACTGGATGAACCTGAAGACAAATAGGCCATTAGAGCAAAGTCTGTGGGTCCTTCTTCAGCCTGATAACTGCAATCATAACCACCTATTCCATCTTCGACAACCAAGGCATTTGCAGGAGTCTCTACTGGTACAATTCTTCTTGGAACATCTCCATTTCTATTCCCCTGATTCCTTGGTGCCCTGCATTGTCTAGCAAAGTGACCTCTCCTATGACAGTTGTAACATTCAACCTTTATCTTATCAAAGCCAACAGTTTCTTTGCCATTGAAGTTTAGATTCCTTCCTATCTTCTTTAAGAATCTCTTCACCCTCGTGGTAAGCATGGCCACCTGCCATTTGAGATCCATCTATTCAAGATCATCAGTATCAATCTGCTCCAAGTCTTCATTGTCCAACTGTTGACTATTAGATTGATT
>BQNB010112350.1:1450-22173 GCA_026074375.1 Tanacetum coccineum
TCAGGATTTCTTCATCAATAACGACCTGGAATATCTAAAAGGTAGAGATTTAAGCAGACGGTACTCAACTTCAGTTATGAAGATAAAGGCTGCTACATATGAGATCAAATGGATTAAAGACTTGGTTCGTAATTTGTGGAGTCCCGTGAAGGTGATATATGATAAACATGCTTATTGGGGGTATTTCACACTAGGGTCCCAAACGTCAACATTTCTACAGGTTTACCGCCAACATGTCTTCGTCAAAGGATGTCTACTCCAGGAAAAGAATCATTGCGGTTACCAAACTTTTGATTATGAAGAAGTATGATTACTGTCACTTGGAAGAGATTGAAGTTCGTCGAGAGGATCAAAAGTTATACAAGTTTAGAGAAGGTGATTTCCCACGACTTCGCCTACAAGACATAGAAGACATGTTACTTCTACTTGTTCAAAATAAGCTGACCAATCTTATAATTGACGAACGGTATGACTTGAATGTGGCATTACGTATGTTCACAAAACGAATTTTCATTCAAAGGCGGGTGGAAGATCTTCAATTAGGTGTCAAAAGTTACCAAAAGAAGCTCAACCTTACCAAGCTAGACACATTCAGGTCAAATCTCAGAAAAAGGACCACTTACACTACATATTCGGACCCTAAAGGAGTGATATATAAGGACCAGATGAACAAAAACCGATTGATGCGTGTTGATGAACTTCATAAATTCAGTGATGGCACGCTCGATGATGTTTGGTCTGCTCTTCATGATATTTCTAAGGGAATAAGGATGGAATATCTGCCAAAGAGGAAATGGAGCGAGTTAGACAAACGAAAGGCTCGGGTTATGACTCAGGATATTGACAAGAAGCTCTTTGAAAGATGGTTGATGCTGAATTTAGAAAAGTTTGTTGGTGGAAGAGAATACGGGAATGACCTCAGGCTGCTGGAACGGGCAATATGACCTTGTCATATTGTGTCCTCTCTTATTTCAGGTCCATCTCTCGTATATAATAATTCTTGTGAATATGTAAATACATAGTGTAGACTATAATTAGGCATATATAGTGTTTGAGTATGAATTTTCAAGAATTTCTTAGTAAATTCAAATTTTTTTAAATTAACGTACTCAAACACCATATAATTCCCTCATAATTTGAGGGGGAGCATTAATATGTTCCAATAATCGGCTTGTTAATAATTAGACATCTTCTCCCCGAATGCATATATTTTATCAATTAATATCCAAAATATTAAAAGATTTAACATTTTTGATAAGGGGAGAAAATGTGATTAAAATATATGGCTAATAATGTGATTTTTAAGATCTCAAGTGTACGCTATCCCATATATGTGCTAAACTCTTTCGATTAATCGATGCACATATGAAGGGGGAGCAAATGGTTACGTGATTGACTGAAATGTGGAAGTACCAAAGACCGACCATTTAAATTAATATATTGGAGTTATAAGGTGGTTAAGTTTAGGTATTCATTCCCATGATCCAGCCAGTACTGGAGGGATCTACTCAGGGATATTCCACTAGATAGTGTAGTAGTCCTTAGGTATGAAAAAAGGAGTAAAAGTGAAAATAAGAGAAAAGTGCCGACTGAGATGGAGCTAGTACTGAAACAAACCCAACAAGGTACTAGTTATAAAGTCTCGGTAAGCGCTGAAGGGGTTGAAGAATTAAAAGAAAAATTTAAGATAAAGGGGTGAAAAAAGAAAGAAGCCCTCCTTACACTTAGAGAAGGGTCAATACATTTGCTGTCTAGAATCACAAAGATGATTGCTGACATTGAAGACTAACATCATGGACCCAGTGATGCAATGCACAACCCTTCCTAACCACTCAGAATCTCTCAAAATATTTCTGTTTCATTTCTCACAGAGATTACACGTATTTCTATCAACTTTCTTACTCCGAGTTAGTTGATATTGAAAATGTGGCACTCTGCTCTAGTCTCCGATCACTAAAACCAAAGTGCACTATTGAGTCTAAAGCCAAAAGAGATCATCCATAAATCTCACTAGGACACTTGTCAAAATTATGCTTGCTAAGTCACACAATGTGAATAACAAGATATATATTAAGAATCCTACACATTATCCTTGTGATTTTGCCAGAACATCAGAGTGATACTCAAGTAATCATAGTGAAGATGGAAATCCTGATTAAACCAACATAAAATAAGCTCATGGTAGGTGACTTGTGTGATTCTATATGAATCAAGCTTGTGACAACTGGAAAGAAATAATGGTGCGATTCTTAATGAATCAAACTTGTTCTAGTATATGAATTGGCGATTGATGACGAACTCTTGAAATGATTAACACTCTCGATGTGTCACAAAACCATTTTAGCAAGTGACACGTCGATTGATTTTCAAATCAATTTTTCTATTCAATTAGTGAGACAGTAACTCACTGGTTTACTCTTATTGTGCTGTCTGCTTTGAGACATTCTGATAATGAGAACATGCTGAGTACGATGAATCTAATACACGTGTGTTAGAAAGATTCAATACTGCAAGCTGGAAATCCTGTCAAGGAGATTCTTCTTAAATTGAATCTACCTGATCACAGGTCAATCTTCATGGATTTAAAGGTTACTTCAACCAAACACGTGTGAATGACAAAGCCATATTCGTCCCCCAGATTTATTGCTAACTGTTTTATTGCAGATTCACATAAAGATGGTCTTTGAGGTATCTTAGTTTAAGCTTTTATCTTTCTTCCTGTCTCACAAATTCATAGCCAATGCTCATACCAACGTAAACATAAAGACATCATGAAAGCTAAGTACATTTGTTTCAAGAATTTCTGTGCTCTGATACGTACAGTCTTTTTGAAGTGACGAAGCATTAAAGTCAAAGAATTTCAAAGAAGTTTCCGTCACTTTGATACCGAACATTTTTCTCGAAGTAACGAAGTGTTAAAGTTAAAGAACTTCAGAGATACATCATTAAAGCTTTTCAAGCTTATCAAAATTCAAGAAGGATGAGATGCAGTCCAAAAGTCAGGAGTTCACAAGATGGCAAAAAGAGATTATGCTTGGTTGATGATCTCAAGGTGCTCAAGATCACATATTCACATACAAGTCAAGATAAAGTAACAAGCTCAAGCCTAAAGTCAATGATCACTACGCAAAGAAGCAAGACATAAGATCAACTATTACACAAAAAAGGACTCAAGATCAAGACAAGAAGCTTTAACGATTAATGATCAAGGTCACAAAGAGAGATCTCTATGATCACCCTTTAGGGGAAGATTGTTAGGAACACAGAAAGTGTTGATCATTTATGAGATCTTAAAGATTGTCCCTTAGGGGGAGATTGTTAGGAATTCAGTTTTTAGTGAAGTGACGACCATTATCAATCTCACGAGCCTAGTAATAGTTAGTCAATTCAATGTAATATCTAAGTAATCTAACCGGGTCGGCTTATAAGAAGTCAAGGTGAAACCCAGAAGAAAGCCCGGCCGGCCCAATATGTAAGTATATTAACCTCTCACAATGGAGAGGTGTTTCACCACACACATTTGCGTGTTCATTTTTCACATACACTAAGTATATTATCCTTTTTCTTTCTTCTCTCTAGGGTTCATCCAACAGGCTCTTTCCTCTCTAAAAAGCCCTAAGTGAATCCTATCATCATGTGTTAAAGGGGATAATGAGTACTATGAATTTAGATGGAGTAACTTGTTTAAATTGGTAAATTTTAAGGATTACACCTAAAAAGCCTATATATGTTGTGTAATTAACTAACTATATTGGTTAGTTAACCCCCGTATAAACCCTTTGTTTACTCTCATTTTAAGAATAAGATACCCCTAGAAAAACCAGTAGAGCCAATCCTTTAGGATAACACCAACTTTTTGTTTCGTTACACATTTACACCTTAGCCTACCCTATTAGATTAAGTCCAATTATCAGTTGCTAGTTGCTTTAAGTATAAAGTATGTATTTCTTGTGTCTTGTGTCATTTCTATCTCTGGTATGGTTGAGAAATTTGCAAATTGCAATTGGGAATGTAAAAGTAGTCAAACTCATGTATTTTTACTACCATCACAATTATTGGTACGTCCGAAGAATGAAGAATTATTGGAAAAAATTATTTGGAGCAATTATGATCGTGAAGATGGTGAAATTACACCGAGATTCATAGTATATGTTTTGTTTATAAAAAAAATAAAAAATTAGAAAATTGCAACAAAAAAGAGGAGGAAACAAAAAAGAGGAGGAAAAGTTTGAAGATAGTCGGTTCGTTTTAAAAGCTATAAACCGTTGGTTTTTTTAAAGGTTTAATTATTCGTTGATACGTTGGTTTTTAATTTTCAACGATCTAAAGTTTTGTATAAAGTGGTAGATAACGCCACTTGTCTTTATAAAAGTATGTAAAGTATAGGATGATTAGGAGTTGACCGTTACGGGAACACCAACTTAGGTTGTTGTCTTTTATCAATGATCAAGACGTTTGTGTATATAGTTGTGTCTTAATCATGGTAACGGTTGAGAAAAAGTATCTAACAACTTGTTCCTTATCTATTTGGACTTAGTCTATTCGTTTCGTAATTTTTATTTAACAATACTTTATTTCCCTTTCCTAATGATTAACCATAGGTTTTACTCGAATGAGGATGTGATCGAATCATGCATGTCTATTCTGTTGTTACGGCCATGTATGTGTGAATTTAGGCCAGCTTTGTTGGTTTGATTTACTTTTGGTAAAAGTTAGTTGATCTATACCCTATCATCACTTTACTTGACATATTTTTTTTAGCTTATTCGAGATGGGAGTGAGCAGTCACATGTGTCTATCCTGTCATTATGGGAGTGTATATGTGGTCTTTGTCGCCCTTCTGGAATATTGGTATCTATAGAAACTAGATAAAGTGATCAAACCCTCATAAGCCTTATAAAAAAACCATATTTACCTTTATAAACTTGTTACTCCTTAGCTCTAGTAGTGGAGATGTGTATCCTTGCCAAGGCTTATGATAGATTACTCATTCACACCGAGCAATTGAACGAATAGTTACATTGTTCACTTAGATTAGCTCAGTGTTTTGAGTGTTTTCATCTTCTTATTTCGTTGAGGCGTTTGGTTGTGTACTTGTATGATCGAAGATATGATTAACGGAAAAAAATCTTTGGGGATAAATTTTCATTAATTTTTAAAGGCTATCTTGAGGACAAGTAGGTTTCAAGGGGGGATATTGATAACATCAAATAACCTTCAACTTTTATAGCATCATTTATTACCTGTAAATAACCCATTTTGTATATTATTCCATGAATTTTTACTTTATCGTTTCGGATTTGAGAATTGCTATAGTAATTATGGAGTACTTTGTTGAAGATTAGCAAAAAGGCACGGCTTTCTGGTAGCTTAACAGAGACATTTGAAGATTACATTTACTGGGACATCGTATTTGTTGTATCACATCAAAGGAAGATATGGCGTTTTTGTGCCAATCATTAAAAAGGAAACCACAAAAGATATAAAGTTAATAAGCGTATCCAGGAGAATACATTTTAACGCATCCCTGCTATTCAAGATTTTAGTAATAAAACGATTCTGGAAGATTTCGAACGTGGTCCCTACATTCATGATATCACATTGATTAGCATGAGTGTCGGATTCCATCTCTCTCGAGCACGAAGGTTTTAGTACTTATTAATGTCTTTTTTTATTTTATACCGTAAATCGGGGGGTGTCACAGAGACTTGATGTTCGACCAATGGGGCGTTTTCGGTTCCTCACACTTTATGGTTGTGTGGCTGTTAGTCTTCGTTGTTTGTTAAGTGGGCTTAAGATCTGAGAAGTAGTTAGGGCAGGTTGGTTTACTCGGGGGTGGGTTGAGCCGCTGTTACAGGTGGGTTGCGGAATACGGTGGGGAGCGGTGCTGGCGGTGGTTCGCTGGGTGGGGGTTCTGGGGAGGGTGCTTTCGTTGTTTCTCGGGGGGAGGTGGTCACGGTGTCCGGGTTTGGTACCGCCGTGGTTGTCGTGGTTGAGACACGGCTGAGTGAGGACGTTGGTCTCTGGGGAATGGTGCACTGGTGGTTGGTTGTGGGGTTGGGTAGGGGGGGCGGGTGTCGAGAGTATTGAGAGGTTTGGGAGCAGGTGGGTGGGATGGGGGTTGCGGGTGGCAGTTGGCGTTTCTGGCGTTGTTCGGTGACTCGGTGTTTGTGTGTAAGTGCTTGCTTCGGGATGTGTGTTTACCGAACCAAAGTTAAGAGCTCTAGATTGCCCGTGTGGCCTCTCACAAATTATAGTGATTTATTATTTCTAGAGTCTTATAGGCATTCTATACAAAATAATGTATCTTTCTTTGCCTTTAGATTTTGGGAGTAGTTAGGATTACCGGTCTCGAGTGACCTCTTGGGATCATCGTGTACGGTCTTTTTCTTTGGGGGTTTAGATCAGGGGGAAAGCTACTAGGGGACAAGATCGCTGGAGTTGTTTGGGCACTGGTAAGCTGTATTGTTTTGTGGGAGTTATGGCGAGATAGTGTCTTTGTGGGCGTTACTTGTGGTCCATGTTGCGGGTTTCAGATGCTTAGATGTTTTTTCTTCTATTTTGGGTTACTTTATCGCAGGATGCTTGTTATGGAAGTACAGTTATTCGACGTAGTATAGGGTTGTAGGAAGTGGCATTCCGTTTGAGGGGTTTAGTGGATTTCCTCACGCCCAAGGAGTGTTGTGGATTGGGGCGTAGGTTGACATTGTTTACATTTAGTCTGTTGGTGTTTTGGTTTTTGCGTGGGGGTTTTCTGGGTTCGGTGTTGGGTAGTGTTGTTCCGCACGACCTGACGAGGATTGACTCGGGCGGAGTGCTGCATTGCCTGGTCGTGTGGAGTGGAGAGTATATCTTGTGCGTTCGGGTCCCACATTAAAGTCTAATACGCCGTATCCAGGAGACATCCATACGCCGTATTCAATATAAAGTAATAAAATATTCTGGAAGATATCGAACGTGGTCCCTACTTCAAGAAACCCCTGATACGCTGAATCCATCTCTCTCGATACGCCGTATCGACCAAATTCCAGACAATATAAATATAAAACCTAAAAATGGGTTTTCGGTGTGCTTGACCAAATTTTCGATAACTTAACCACAAAAGTTGATTTTCAGAAGACAAGAAGAGAAGAAGAGGTCAAGCAAAGCTACTAATTCCGTAGGAAACACGTTGTAATCTCCTATACTTTTGTAATCGCTTGATTTTCTGTATCATTCGTTTAACTCAGTTAGGTTTAATTTTTGGTATCATTCGTTTAACTCGGTTAGTTTACCTTGGTGAATTATTACTCTTGTATTGATTATGACGTTTGAGGGCTAATACACTTGGGTATTAGCCATTATTATGAAGATTTGAATGTTTGGTTTGTTTATCTCGAATGCTTAATTTATCGTTGATTGCATGTTTATGTTTATCAATTTATACTTGTTTACGTGCTTTTGTATGCGACCTATCATTCAACTGGATCTAGTGATACCGACCAAGTTAGCTAGATGCCGAGATGGCTCTCCATATAGTGATTTATATATCTAGATCAATAGGATCACAAATAATGATCTATCTTTGCCTTTAGATTAGTGAGCTTAGTTGGACCGGCAGGTGACTCTTGGGATCAACGAGTACGTTCTTAATCAATTGGTAAAGACTTGGCCAGTGGACTACTAGTATATAAATTGCCATTAAGCAGTAAGTGGGTAAAGTCTCTATGAGCTAGGGTTTACCAAGATTACCATTGCTTTAAACCCTAAGATAGATTATAATCAACAAATAGGATACTTTATGCGGATGCTTTTAATTGTGACAGAATTCTACGTGTCTAGGTTTTAGGAAGAAGTCCAACCTAAATCTTGGAATGATATGCCACCTCGAGATAAGCATTCAATGCACTGAATAAACAAACTAATATTTTAATTGGATTAATCATGGTTAATACAGTTTTCTTATATTTGACTAGACCGCTCTTCTATCTTTTGTCTATCTGCTTGCATGTGTTATTGTGTCTTAAATTGATCTAAGTTACCACAAAACCTGTGCCAGTCTCTCAGGCTAAAAATCCCCCTTATCCGTTAGAATTAGGATTAACAAAGGTTTATCATAGGTTTAACATAAAATAAAATTAACATAGTTCAAATTAACTTAGTTTAGTTAGCCAAAATATTGATAAAATAAAATATTAGTTCTCGCTCTTGGTGATCGACACCCTACTTACCACGAAACTCTATTTGATCGGGTACACTTCCCGTTAAAGTGTTGTTTTAGGTAAAGTCGGCAAAATATAAATTTAAAACTTAAATTCTCTAAAATAAACCCTACACGACAACACGATCAAGTCTTCTATCAGGTTTCAAGAAGAACTTTAAATGTCAAATTCTTTCCATAATAAAATTTGTGGTATCATGTTAAAATATGTGGTACATTATTTGTGGTATCTCCCAAATTATATGTTTAACACTCCCTTCCTTTGATAATTTCTCAAAATTGTGGTAATCAGAATGTCATTTTTATGTGGATTAATTTTTAAGGGGGAGGCTTTTAAAAACCAAATCTTTTAATGTATTTTAGGTACATCTTATAAATGTTAATTTTATGTATCCACAAACATTCAGTGAAACTAAAAGGTGGTACTTCAAGTCTCATATTCACAAGAAGACTGAGCATAATTTTTTAAGACCTTATCCATGTCATTTCAAAATTGTGTGCTCATATCTTAAGCACCACTGTTCACCAATGCATCTTACTCCTTCTACAACATATTTGTGGTGTCATATCATTTTTCCTTATAGTGTCAAAAGTTTAACTTTGCGGTATCTTGCATATATTGTTAAAGGGGAGCAATCAGAAAAATGTTCACTAATTCATGCAACTTTGTGGTAACATTTTTCTCCCCATGAAACTTTTCATGTCTCAAATTTTAATCAATTGGTATTTTAAATACTAAGAGATTTAATATTTTAAATAAAGGGAGAAAATGTGATTAAAATGCGATATAAAAGAATGTGATCTTTAAGATTCTAAGTGCACAACTTCTACCCACATGTGCGAAAAAAATTTGAATCTCGATGCACATGTGTAGGGGGAGCATTTCAAAAGAATGAAACTCTCAAAGTCTTTATGAATGGTTGTATGGTTTCGATCACTATACCCAACAATCAATTAACTCACGGCGTCGATGAAGTCATAAGGTGGTTAATCTTAGGTATAAGTCCTATGATCTAACCAGAACTGGAGGGATCAACCCAAACACTTCATAGTTAGAAATAGCAATCCTTAGGTATAATTTGGAGAAGAATGAGAAAAGGGAAGAATGTAGACTAAGACATGGGTTATCACCGAAACAATCACAACATGGTGATAGTAATGATGTCTTGGTAAACATTGAAGGGGTTGAAGAATGCAAAAGAAATGTATGGATAAAGGGTGAAAATAAAGAAGCCCTCCACACAACATAGGCAGAAATCGGGTCAATATATAATCTATCGGAATCACAAAGATGATTTTTAGTATTGAAAAAAGACGTCATGGACCTAGTGATGTAAAGAACAACCCTTCCCAGCCATTCAAGTTTCTCTCAAAAGATACTTGTCTCATTTGTCACGAATATTAACACATTATCTATTGACTTTCTCACTCCGAGTTAGTTGATATTGAAAAGGTGGCAGTCCTCTCCAGCCTCCGATAACTAAAACCAAAGTGCACAAATTGAGTCTAGAGCCAAAAGAGATCAATCATAAATCTCATTAGGACACAATGTCAAAAATACAATTTTGAACATTAATAAGTTCACAAGTTCTACGCATTATCCTTGTGATCTTTCTAGAACATTCAGAGTGATACTCTTTAGTTTCACAGTGACGAATGAAAATCCTTCCAGTGTTATCATCAAACAGCATTGCGGTAGGTGACTTGTAAGATTCTATATGAATCAAGCTTATGCTAACTGGATATCGATTTGATCAAGTAAATGAATTGATGACTTAATTAGAAAGATAGTAACTATCTGATTCACTCTTATTGTGTTGTCTGCTTTGAGACGTTCCGGTAATGAGAACATGCAAGCATGGTGAATCTAATACATCTGTGTTAGATGATCATACGCTTTAAGCTAGAAACCCTGTTAAGGAGGTTCTTCCAAATTGAACCTACCTGATCACAGGTCGGTCCTCACGGAACCTAGGGTTATTGCAACCGAATTTCGACGAATGCAAAGCCATATTCCTCCATAGCTGCTATTTATTACTAACATTCAAATGCATGTACAAACGTTAGTGTTGCAGCCTCATTCCAGCTAAGTCGGATTCATTACCACGTGTTCACACTCAATCTTTAAAGTTCAAACATTCTGCATCATAGCAAAAAGAATGTAATCGGTCGGTAAGCTCAAGTTCATGGCATAATACTCTTCCGCAACTCTAATAATCACGAACTTCCACATCATCAAAGATCTTCAAAATCATACAAAGAATCATCTTCTAGGAAATTTTTAGCCTTAGAAACATTCAATAGAAGAGATTGTTATTCCTGATGAAGAATAGGAGATTACGAGCTTTCAAGACAAGCATGAGCATGTCGGTCAAATTCACAAGATGATCAAAAATGTCAAATCATGATGATTCAAGACAAGGATGATAATGCATGATTAAAGATCTCAAACACTCAACATCAAAAGATGAAGGCTCATGATCAAGATCACAGAAGCATGAATGAACAAAGCCGTTAGAAACAAGAAAAGACGAAGACAAGACCAAAGAAGGCAAAGCATAAATGTCATATCAAGATAACCTCTACATTGGGGGATATTGTTAGCCTTAAATTTATTATAGTCAAACAAGAATGTAGTCAGTCATCTTAGTCAATATTAGTCTTTATTTATAATAGGCTAGTCGGGTAATACGGGCTTGGATTTTAAGCTAATAGTGTCCATGTTTTGGGCCAAATCCTAACAACTAGCCAAGCCCGACCCATGTAAAAGCCCATCTGCCACTTTAAGGGTATGGAAAGTATAAATACCTCTCTCCTCATGTGGAGAGGGTGTTGGTTTTCATTTCATTTCACATAGTGAATTCCTTCCACTCTTCTTTCTCTCTCTATATTTCTCTCTTCTTTCCCTCTCTACTTTCTTCCACTTTCTCTCTCTATATTTCTTACACTTAAGTTTGTTATGAAATGGATTAAGTATATGGGATAACAGTTTCATAAGGAATGTAGCATTATATATCGCGTTGTGGTTACAACGATTTGACTCGATAAAATATCTCGAAATACTAGGTATATATATTACATAAAAATAATAGATTAGAACGAATATATCTCGGCAACGCACTCGATTTCCCCATATTAAATAGTCTAGATGTCTCGATATAAAAGTTTTCACGTTTTTAATATACATATTAATTTGTAATAGTTTTACGCTTTATAAAATATAATATTTGGCTTCTAGTCGGGCTTTAATAAAATAAGTTTTCTAAATATTTTTCTAAGTATATAGTTTTTAAAATTCGGCATGACCCGTTCGTTTATATACGTTTTCCCTAAGTCATAGACTTTATTAAGTATCACTTTTCAAAAAATACTCACTTTCCCGACAAAATCAAATTACCACTTTTACTTACGTTTTATCCAAACTCGTTCTAACGACTATTAACGAATCACAACCATTAAGATACCATTACGCTACGTACGACAATAAGCTACAGGTTCAAAAATAAGCTATAAGCCCTTTACCGTAATAAGCTGAATAATAATGGGCCCTTATTGGGCTTTTCGGCCCAATAAGCCCGAACGGATATATTAAAATTCAATAAGCTCGAAAATATTCCAATAAGCCAAAAGGTAATCAAATAAGTTCTAAAATAAGCCGCCAAGATAAGCCAAGCCGTGAGCTTGTTGATTAAGCCCATGATTTGGGCTTGGGTTTTGGGCTGTGGCCCACAAAGTCCAAACAACTCATTTGGGCTTATTTATTGAGCCCAATAAGCTCAAATCTCCTTTTCACCATCAAAATAAGCCACAAAAAATAAGCCATAAGAATAACCGAAACCATGAAACATTAAGAATGGATTTCCCATGTTTCCTTTTTGGGCCAAGAGCCTTATAAGCCCTAATAAGCCTATTCTAGCTTAATGATAAGCCGAATAAGCTAATAAGCCCTTGGGTAAAATATTTTATCACATAAAAATATCCACCACAACGTAACTACACATTCTTTACAAATTATTTATTTTAGTCGAACCATATATAAACCCTTTTTAGAGTTTTGTAAAATTTAAACCTTTGTTTTTATAAAAATGATTGTACAATCCTTATTTATGCATTAAAATGTTTACAAAAGTACTAATCTTTTTAAGAAGAGACTACTTACCGAAAGAGGGTTCTTAACGAGGGATTAGAGATCAAAGTAACAACCCAAACGTTGTTAGAATACCCAAATGACTATAAAGATCAACCTAAAATGCTCCTTAGCTTCAAGAATCTTGATCAAAATTTGAAATGAAATGTTTAAAGGGGTGTTTGGTTTCGGACGAGCTTAATAGAAAAGAGGAGAGGAAGAAAAGCTTTTGTGTGTGTTTTGTTAGTGCAAGAATTATTTGAGATGAATGAAATTTGTTCCTTGCACCTAGACTATATACACACACTAAAAGTAGGAATCCTAGTATATAAAAATATCTAGGGGACACATAACCAAAATTTTTGGAAGTGTGTTTGTGTTGGTGTTGGCGGACGAGAGCAAGCAAAGGGGTGAGGGACCAATTTGATCAACATTGTATTTGGACATGCAAACTAGGATCCTATGAACCTTAGATATTTTTCCATGCACATGATATTAATCTATCTTCATTTACTGTATACATGAAACTGAAAACGCACGCTAACTTGACTGAGAAATGCAAAAATTTAAATACTTAACCGAAACGTAAAAAGCGAGGTATGAATCGAAAGACTATAGTAAAATAATTAACCGAAACGCGTCCAGTAACGATTTTAAATTAAACGCGGGAAACTTCCTGGTAAGGTACAAAATCAACACGAAATTGCAAAAAGTCAAACCAGTATACTGGAAAGTCAACGAAAAGAATTTGTGTATTTTTACGGGTTTTACAATAAGTCTTAAAAATCTGTTTTAGAAACCCTAGGTTTGTGATTTATGGGTAAAAGTCGATAAGTTTTTACCTGTTACAAATTTTTAGGTTTTAAGGCTTATTTAAATGTGTTTATTTTTTTCTTATTATAATCTTTGACAACTACATGCATACTTGTCATGAATAATAAGCCTACATCTTAGTTTTAACATATACTTTAATTGTTAATTGTTTAGAAGGATTAGAACGATAAATAACTTGTTTTAACCACTTGCGTGATTTATTTTTGATTGCTGAATTTTTAACCTTGTTGCGCTTTTATATTGATTCTCATCACTCTATGATGTTTTAGACATTAAAATCTTTTATAAGGTATTCTTGTCTTAGTACCCTACAACTTTCAAGTTTAGTGCTACGGTTGGGGAAGACTCCTTCCTTGCATGGTCAAGGGTTTAGCATGCTGGGTATTTTTATACTTAAGCGTAAGGCTTTTGCAATCAAATTATTTGATAATTAAATTATTATAATAGCAAGTGGAAGCCTTAACAAAAACTTGTAATCAGCAAGATTGTGTGCTTTATTGCTTTATTTTATTTATCTCATGACAATACTCTATCTTCTGCTTCTACCTAATTTATGTCTGTTTTATTTGCTTAATAATTGTACTCCTCTTGACTTGTTTTTCAACTGGAAAATGATTTTTGAAATCAAATGGACATAATGATATCGAAATTTAATTTAATTAAACTTGTGTTCTTGCAAGTTAAAACTTATTGGTTTGGGCTTACACACCATAATTTTCTCACACAAAGAACTTGCATGTTACATTGGTTTAATAAAGCTTTATATATAGATTTTTTTTTGCACAAATATTAATAATGACCAAATTTGCGTAAACAAATGTCTTGCATCATGTTAAACACATTGGGTTCGAGGTATTCTCGTGACAAGGCTTAAGGTCTTGCCCTCCCTTGTTACTAGAGTTATACTTTATAATTTTCTCCCGTAAGACACATGCACGTACATTAGTTTTAACATATAGTCTAGGGTTCGAATAGCCTTTATTCTTTTCCTACACCACTATATGCTTTTGCATATGAGGTAATGATTGAATTACTTGAGGCTTTTGTCCTCTCAAGTATGTCAATCTAGGGTTTGGTGATTCTTTAATGTTTTCTCGTGATAAAATGTGCATCTAAAAAGTTAACAAATCGTTTCTTAACATATGCTACGAAGATGTATTCATGCTTCTTCATACACTTTTTGATACATGTTTTTATCAAAATTTAATACCCATTTTAAATGTAAGTTTTTGCCATCCAATTGTGAGGACACTTGCAATTGATTTTTGCTCTGTGTGAGATGTAGGTGTATTGCAACCTAAGGTGACTATCCTCCATGCGTGAGACCTAGTGTGATTTTTATAAGTTCTCAATTGGACGAATTAATCGAGTTAAGGAGGTGAGATCCTTAACCTGATGCATAAGATGAGGCGAAACATGCCACATAACATTAGTAGCTCGTACTCTAGTGCCATGAGTCTCATAATGTCTAAGAGTTGCACTAGTAATGCAATTATCGCCTGCCGCTTACCTATTGAATCCATCATTGCTAGCACATTAACTGATGTGATGGGTTAAGTAAAGCAAATTTAAACGTTTATAATAAAATGATACGATATATAAACAGAAACAAATAAATGAACATTCGCGAAGGTATAAACGGACGTTCGCGAACATAAATGAACAGACACGACTTTTGTTCATGTTCGTTTATTTAATTAAACGGACGAAAACTTTGTTCATGTTCGTTCGTTTAATAAATAAATAAACATAAACGGACTTTTTACCGAATGATTCATGAAATGTTCACGGAACGTTTATAACCATATGTCGGGTCACTTCCACTAACTTGACAAGTTTAATTTCTAGGCGTGAGAATGCCAATATATCAAGTATCTGATTCAAGGTTATAGGAAACTAGAAGGGGGGTTGAATAGTTTACCGGTTAATTATCCGTTTTAAAACTTTGCTTATAAAATGGTTTGATTCGAGTTGTATGTTAATCAATCAACAATATGAATCACAAGTAAACTATCTAATGTAATGAATTAAATAAACAATAACAATATAAAGAGATAAGGAAAGAAATGATCAAACCAAGACACCAAGATTTATAGTGGTTCGGTTACGAAGCACCTCTTCGCCCTACTCCACTCCCCGAGTACACCACTCGAGATTTCACTATGTCAACAAGCTCCCTTTAGGCGGAGAAAACTGTTTACACGTCGCTTACTTTCTTTTCCGACACTATGCTAGATGTCGAGTCCTAATCTAAGCTAGAACCAATCTAAGACTTCACTAAGTCATTATACACTCACAAGATATATACTCTTAGATTGACACATAATCCAATTTACACAAATACACAATTTACACTATTGGATCTACACACAATCCAATTTACACAACACAATAAAGAAAATATAATGAAGATTTGTGATCTTCAGGAGGAGAAAAGAGATCACTTGATAACAATTCGTTTCTAGATGAATACAATTGTTCTTCTCTTGCACTTGATTAGAAGAAGGGAGAAAGAGGGAATTAATCACTTGAAACAAGATCAAGATATGTTAGTGATCAAGATATGTGTTTAAGAAAGAAACAAGAAAGAGAGAAAAGTAGATATTAGAAAATTCGTGACAAGAGGTTCTATTTTTCATATGGGGTGTGTCACACCCCATAAATTCCCGGTTAGTATTCTGACCCATTCCGGTCATCTACTTTTAAATTTATGCGTTACGTTGGGGCCGCCAGGCCAATAAGGGGCCGCCTGTAGAGTGCGTTCCACTTTTTTTTTATTTTAGTGGGGGAAGGTGTTATCTGTTTTGGAACCTTCCATTTTGGGGGGAAAAATCTGATTTCAAATTTATTGTTTTAATAAAACATTTCTTTTATGAATAAATATTTTGTGTATATATTTTTGTAAATACACTTTTGTAGAAATGTAAGGTTTAAGAAAAATATTTTCTTACACTAAAACCTGGTTAATGATTTGTTTATCCATAGCTTTAAGTATAATCTTAAATAGAATTTTACGATTAGTAATTTATAAACATTTAATTTTATCGTAAACGTTTTTACATTTTGTTATTATCAAAACATCAAGAGGTCAAAAAATATAAATAACGTTTTTAGACATTATTTGTATTAACAATCTCCCCCTTTTTGATGATGACAAAATATAAACTCATTTAGTATAAAAATAGAAGTTTATAAATTACTAATGAGTTTAAATCCATTTCTCCCCCTTTTTGTCGAATCCAAAAAGGTTGATCGTCGAATTGTAGTAGAGAGAAAGAAATCGACGATTGAAGACTCCCCCTTGATGTAAGCTCCCCCTTGTTCGGGGCACCAAGGGATCGATCTTACGATAATTTGTTTGCTACAAAACAAAGTTAGAAGTACAAGTGCAAACCAACATAGCACGACAAATATCTCAAGAGTATAATCCACACTTTAGAAACTCATAAATAAAGTGCATTCAAATTTCTAGAAAGATCATATATAGCCATATAGGACAATATATGATGATACAACATAAGATAATCATAACCTAACATAACATAATTAGAGCATCTAATAAAAATAAGCTAGTAGATGATTCATGGCTTCATGAGATGTGATACCCAAAAGGTAATGAACATTTATTTGAGCAAATTAATCATGTGGGAGTGATTAATTGAAGAGTGAAAATGATGAAGATGGTGAATCATTATGGTGATGGACTCGTGATTGGGGTATGAGACGATTGACAAGGAATTGAATAAAATTAATTTCATTTCTTAATGAGTGGAAGTGGTTGGTGGTGTACCTACAACAATGACAAAAGCTAGCATGACACCCTACTTGAGCATTAGCAGGAGGTTGAACCAATGGGTGTGGTGAAGAGTGTCACACCCCGCCAAGGCGGAAACGCGAGGCGTAAACAAGAATGAATATCATCACAACACATGGTGTCTATATAGAGAATACTAAAATGAAAACTAAAGTAAAGCAAAGACACAAAGTGTCATAACAATACCCAAAACTTAACGGTGTCTTTATTAATGAGAAAGAGGTCTCGTCAATAAATGCCATGCAAAACACAATCCAAACAATTCATGCAAACGCATTTATTCAAACAGAAAGCATAAATAAACTCCAAGCATCCTACGGTCTCTTCTAGACACTTCGCTCTATCTTAGCACCATTAAGCTTACCTGAAAATGATGCTTAAAACGTCAACATAAAGTTAAGCGAGAATCATAGGTTTACGACATACAACAATATCCAAAATAAAATTTCAATTAGCTGCTGCAATTACCAAAACAATTCATGCCATAAAATAACCACAACGGGACGGAACGTGCCCACGATCCACAATCATACCAAATTCATATGTACGCTACATGGCCTCATATGAGCTCAAGCAATCTTATCACCGCCAAACCTTATTTTGCATATTGGGATCCACAATACCAAACATATCATATCATAACGCAATGGGACAGAACGTGCCCACGATCCAATACACATAACCACAACAAGCTTAAAAACATTTTAACACGACAACAAGCATCATACTCACCCCAAAATAACATGAGAAAAATGGGCTATGAAACTCACCTTTGCTTAGCTTTCCAAAAGATTCTAACAAAAAGCTTCACAAACAACTAACACAAATCTAAACAACAAAATAACTCGTGTTACACGCTACTAAAGACAAAAGCTTAATAGCACATGTATACAATCATATAATGATGTCTAAGGTGTTCTAATTAACCCCATTGGTCACCCCGACACCAAATGTTGAAATCGTTTAGGCCGGCATCTAGGATCTTTTTACAGAAATAATATGGAACAGCAGCGATAATAAGAAAGCAATATATCAAACAAGGTTTTTTCATTCAAGACGATTCCTATTTACCCCCCAACCTATAACATGGGCCTACACCAACTACTAGGGTGTACTAACTAACTAACAACAACTATACAAAGACACACACGTTGTAATACAGACCTCCAATGGAGAAGTCTGTGGTTTCCTATGGATGGATCCTTTTTAAAAAAAAAAAACGACACTGCCTATGTTCTCTTTATATAGGGAAGATCATAAGACGTTTACAAGGAAAAACTTAATTGACACTTATCAACATTAATTAGTATTCCTAACCACCTTAATGATATTTACAACATTAAAGGCTTATCATTAAAAACCACATTAATGATATTTATCTTGTAACTTCCCATAATGTTGAATTAGTCCCAGATTAGTCCCTCTTATTTCATTCGTCTTCATTTTGTCTCATCAAATTAAGAATCCCAACAATCTTCCCCTATTTGATGATGACAAAACAAACAAAGTCGTGTACGAACTTCATCATAAAGCCAAAGCTTCCCCTGAAGTTGAGATGTAATCATCTCCCTGAATGAAACAAAATCTTCCTTTGTAGATAGCTTCCCCTTAACTTATGGATCATGCCACAACACATAATAATAGAGCTGCAAAAATCAGAATCTTGCTTCCCCTATTTGTAATCACCAATAGGGGTCTTGTGTAGAACGCAACTTTTGAAACACTTCCCCTCAAGTGGTGCATGTAGATGGAAAACATTTAAACAATAAGCTTCCCCTGAAACCCATATGTTTACCATCTCTTGAATCTCGAACTATGTAGGCTCTATGTAATGATTACTGATGAAGAAAACTGAGTATAACAAATTTGTTGAAGAAGTTGAATTTCCCAAACTTGTGTCTTATGTCTTGCACTATCCACGTGACGTCGAACTTATAAGTAAATCTATGAAATATAAGTAGACCGCAACCTCTTGACAAAATCCTCATCTATATGAGACACTGAGCACAACAACGTAACTCCTTAAAGTGATAGCAAGTGTGAGCATTAAGCAACCATAAAAAAATCACAACACCCTTCTGTAGATTCGTCAAGTCTTCGTCACACCATTGTAAGCACGAACAAGTTATCTTAAAAGCCAACCACAACTTTAAGATATGATAAGACACGCACCTGTGAAACTCAACTACGACATCAAATAAGCAATATTCGATTTTCTTCATAATCACCTCTTCAATAAATCTCCAAATACGAGCCATTATTATCTTCCCCTTAAACGAAGCATTTGAGATTTAAATCCATCCAAAAATATGCACTGTACGATATCCGTCTTCACATCCCGAGAACCAAAAATTTACGCTAAGTCCGATATCGAGCAAAGCTAGCAAGTATAAACTAACTTCTCGATGAAACTAGCCGTAGCCCGTTCGAATACATAACAACAGTACTTTATCACAACGAGCAGTACTTTGAGCATAATGAGCAGTACTTTCGAATAGAAGCAGTACTTTCGAACAGTTACCTTGAGCAGTGCCTTCATTCTTCTATAGAAACCACTTGATAGTAACAATGATTTACAATTGTATGCATACCAATTAAGGAAGAGAGGCAATTATAGAATATTGATATAATCAAATTTAACTCAAAAAAAAACCCCATAAACTTTAACGCCACAAATCGATTTCTTGAAAATTAGGGTTTTAGGGTTTCTTCAAAAACCTTGTAGATCCCAGATCAAGAGCCCCATGGCTCTGATACCACATGTTGATAATCGTTTAGCCCATCTAGGATCGTTTTTACAGAAACTATTGAACACGAGTAGAAGCGAATAGACAACTACATATGTGCGCTACATGGCCTCATATTAGCTCACGCAGTCTTACCACCGTCATACCTCGTTTTGCATATTAGGATCCACAATACCAAACATATCATACATTGGGTAGGCATACCCATCCGATCCTATATTACAACACTGAGTAGGCGTACTCATCCGATCCAATACACATAACTACAGCACACTTAAAAACATTTTAACACGACAACAAGACAAGCATCATTCCCACCCTAAAATAACATGAGAAAAAGGGGTTATGAAACTCACCTTTGCTTAGCTTTCCAAAAGATTCCATCAAAAAGCATCACAAACAACTAGCACAAATCTAAACAACAAAATAACTCGTGTTACACGCTACTAAGCCAAAAGCTTAATGCACAAGTAACAATCATATGATGGATGTCAAATGTGTTTTATTAACCCCATAGGTTACCCCGACACCATACCCAACTTTAACCACTTCGTTAACAAGTTTCACTAGTTAGTCACAATTTGTTCAAAACTGCAGAATTTTAACGTGAGTTAACGTACTCAAAACTTCTACTTACTGATCTCCATAATTCACACCAAAAATCACCAATGTTCATTTATGAGTATATTAACTACCTCATGATTCCCAAGAGCCATTTACATGCACAAGTACTCATAAGAAAATTAAACTTCAAAACAGTACCAATTCGGATCTGTTTGCACACTAAAAAGTTTCGACCTAAAAACCATACTTAGACTCCAAATCAGAAGCTCTCCTATGGGTGATTTCTAATAGACACGTAGAATTAAACGTTTGTAAAAGGGCTAAGCTAAATTCGAATTTTAAGTAAGGGTTTTACACCTCGTAATCTGACCTAAATCTAACCTGTATTTACTGTTTTGATAACTTTTCTTGTAACCAACGTTTAAATGACTTCCCGAC
>BQNB010112351.1:2764-22173 GCA_026074375.1 Tanacetum coccineum
GAGAACTCACCTCAAGTAAGTCTTTAGCAACCAAATCTGAATCATACAAGCAAATTCAACGACGCCCGCACGAGACCTAGTCCAGTTAATGTCCTAATTTAATCATCCAATTCCAAAACAATCTTCACGTTTGATGCATAGAGTTTAGACGCGTTGTACAATTACCCAAAATAATTTAGTGGTGTGATGGTTGACTACTTATCTCCACAATCATATCAATCTCATTCCCCGATCATACATACTTATACTATTTAGAGAAAATAGATAAGTAATATAAATAAATATTTATAATTAATAATTATAAATATATCTCGACAAGTCCATTCGGTAAACCTTAGACACTTCAAAATAATCATTATTCGGTTGAAAATGAAACGTTTACTCATAATAAACTCATTAGAGAAGTTTCGAGAAAAATTATATTTTTCGTCTTTTAGCGAATTTATTAACTAAATAAAATAATTAAATAATATTTTATTATTTAAAAATCAAAAATCATGTTTTTAAGAAAATTTCTAAGTATAAACTTTTTACGAAATTTCGACATGACCCGTACGTTTATACAACGTTTTCCAAGGTTTCAAACCTTATTTTCATCAATTTTCACAAATTCGACACTTTTCGACAAAGTTCCAAAATCTCAATCTTTATCGTTTACCAACACATTTTTCCCAAAATATCATTCGATATCACTTCGTAAATATATTTCCACTTTCAAAAGTCCATCAAAACTCTCATAACTACTAAATATCGCTTATTGGGCTTTAAGGCCCAACAAGGGTCCATTAGGACATTTATAAGTCCAAAATAATATCTAAGTCCAAAACCAAGGTCCATTTACATATATAAGTATATACTTATATGTAGAAATAATCCAGACCACAATAAGCCCTCACATTAAGCCGCGGCTCAAATAGACTTATTGGGTCGTGAGTCCATAAACTCCAAAATACGTATATTAAGCTTTAAAATAAGCTATAGAGCTACGTATCGTATTTGGTTACTACCATAAGCCTAAAAAATAATCCACAACATACGCCATAACACAAAAATAATCAAAATCAAGTGATTTGGGGAAATTTCGTGCAATATAAGCCCAAAATAAGCTCACAAAAGCCCTTAAAAATAAGCCTGAATAAGCTATACAAGCTACTATCAAAAATAAGCATTCTAGCATCATATATTATTCAACCATCAAGACCACGACATCAAAACTACAAAAACTTTTTTTTCCTTTTTATCATACACGAACCAAACACCCCTTATTTTATCCGTTTCGCTTCCAAAAATCGATTTTTACAACGATCAACTTGTACAACTAACATCTATGCATCAAAATAAACCCAAAAGGACAAACGAAATTTAAATTTCAAAACTTACAAGAAAATCTTCAAAAATGTATATTTCGACACGAACCGGACAACCCAAACGTTGTTTAATGAATACCCAAACACTTGTATCAACCCGGAATATCACGTTCTCGATCAAAGTTGAATTTTTTATGGTGGATGGTGGTGGTTTAGGGGCGGACGAACCAACACACACACACAAGTGTGTGTTTTATTTTTTTTGAAATGAAAATGAAAAGAAAGGAAGGACTAGTGTATGGCATATATGTGTACAAATAGGACAAGCTTGCTAAAAAAATGCCATGTTGTTTGTCACACCCCACCAAAGCGGAAACGCAAGGCGTAAACAATAATGGATATCATCACAACACATGGTGTCTATATAGAGAATACTAAAATGAAAATTAAAGTAAAGCAAAGACACAAAGTGTCATAACAATACCCAAGACCTAATGGTGTCTTTATTAATGAGAAAGATGTCTCGTCAATAAATGACATGCAAAACAAAATCCAAACAATTCATGCAAACACATTTATTCAAACAGAAAGCATAAAGAAACTTCAAGCATCCTATGGTCTCTTCTAGCCACTTCGCTCTATCTTAGCACCATTAAGCTCACCTGAAAATGATGCTTAAAACGTCAACATAAATTTGAGCGAGAATCATAGGTTTACGACATACAACAAAATCCAAAATAAACTTTCAATTAGCTGTTGCAATTACCAAAACAATTCATGACAACAAGTAACAACAACGGGAAGGAACGTGCCCACGATCCACAATTATATCATTTACATATGTACAGCAGTCTTACCACCGTCACATCTCATTTTGCATATTGGGATCCACAATACCAAACATATCATATCGCAACACAAAAGGGACGGAACGTGCCCACGATCCAATACACATAACTACAGCATGCTTAAAAACATTTTAACACGACAACACGACAACAAGACAAGTATCATTCTCACCCCAAAATAACATGAGAAAAAGGGGCTATGAAACACACCTTTGCTTAGCTTTCCAAAAGATTCCAACAAAAGCTTCACAAACGACTAGCACAAATCTAAACAACAAAATAACTCGTGTTACACGCTACTAAGCCAAAAGCTTAATGCACATGTAACAATCATATGATGGATGTCTAAGGTGTTTTATTAACCCCATGAGTCACCCCGACACCATACCCAACTTAAACCACTTCATTAACAAGTTTTACTAGTTAGTCACAATTTGTTCAAAACTGCAAAATTTTAACGTGACTTAACGTACTCAAAACCTCTACTTACTGACCTCCATAATTCATACCAAAAATCACCTATGTTCATTTATGAGTATATTAACTACCTCATGATTCCCAAGAGCCATTTACATGCACAAGTACTCCTAAGAAAATCAAACTTCAAAACAGTCCTAATTCGGATCTGATTGCACACTAAAAAGTTTAGACTTAAAAATCATACTTAGACTCTAAATCAGAAGCTCTTATTTGGGTAATCTTTAATAGACATATAGAACTAAACTACTGTAGAAGGTCTAAGCTCAATTCGAATTTTAAGTAGGGGTTTTATACCTCATAATCTAACCTAAATCCGTATTTACTGCTTTAACAACTTTTCTTGCAACCAACGTTTGACTGACTTCCCGACCTTAAAAACCTTCGAGGCTGGATGTTCTGAAAACTAGACTCTCTGAGCTACGTTATAGACACCGGAAACTTGACAAAATCTTTTACCATCATGGAGATAATGGCCGAACAACACAACCCTAATTCTGCCTCGATCCAAAACAAATTCTAACGCGAATCAAGTTTAACCAATTACATCCATAAGCTTCTAATTAAACCCTAATCATTATAACATGATTAAACATCATTAATTTACTGATTTTAATGAACCCTAATTATCCACCATATTAATTATTACATGATTAAAGATTAATAACTAACAAGGATTAATTAAAAACTTACCTTAGAGCTTGATTTCTTCACAAAGCAAGACCCTAATTTTTTCTTCTTCTTACTTTTCTCTTTGTTCGACCGGTTTACATAGGGGGGAGGGTTTGGGATTTTGTTTTGTATTTATAGGCCACATATTGAGTTCTAGATAATCCCTAATTAGTATTAGATATCAACTAGGTTTCCTTTTTATTTATTTTTTCTTTTCTTTTTCCCTTATCCGGCCGAATGGCATCTTTTCTCTTTTTTTTTCCTTTTTTATTAATTAATTAATTACTTAATTATTAATATTACCTTAAGTTTTTATAAAAACCTTAGCTTATTTGCGCATACCTTTTTGCGTAAACGCAATTTACTATACTTTTCCAAAAATACTTTTCATTTCACAAATTCACTTTCTATAAATAGAAAGTCCCTCAAAACTCTCATATTTTATCAAACTCATTTCTTTCATATCCTTACTACTAAAACTTAATCTCATCCTAATATTACTAACACATAAATACGTATACGTATAATTACTTACACGATAAATCACTAAAACGCTTAAATCACAAAATCATTTCCTTGTCACCAAAAGTGAACGAAATGAACTCCACAATATCCAACGGAAATCCAATCCCAATGAGACGATCACGCTCAATGAATTGATTATCCAATCTCACATAACCCACACAAACGCATATAAACACATATAATCACACATACCATACATTGCAAAAGATCCATAAGGTAACACTAACGGTTTGACTAACCTGCTCAAGTCATGGTTCTCATAGTATCCCCTCCTTTAGGAAATCTCGTCCCGAGATTTAACTAGCCGATTCATCAGTTCGCTCAACGAACAACTTAGGGTACTTACACTTCATATAATCTTCGCATTCCCAAGTAAACTCAGGTCCACACTTAGAATTCCAACGAACTTCCACAAGCGATATTCTACTACGTTTTAAACTCTTAATTTCACGATCTATAATTTCTACAGGTTCCTCAACAAAACGAAGAGTTTTGTCAACCTTAATCTCGTCCAATGGCACATGCAAACTAGCATCTGCCAAACAATTCTTTAGGTTTGACACATGAAACATGTCATGTACTCCACTCAATTCCTCAGGCAATCTCAATCGATAAGCTACAGGACCGACTCTTTTAAGAATCTCAAATGGTCCTACATACCTTGGTGCCAATTTACCCTTTTTCCTAAAACGAATTACACTTTTCTAAGGTGACACTTTTAGCATAACTCGATCTCCTACTTCAAACTCTAACGGTTTACGCCTATTATCAGCATAGCTCTTTTGACGGTCTCTTGCCGCTTTGAGCTTCTCTTTTATCAATACCACTTTATCAGTCGTCTCTTGAACCAACTCAGGTCCAATCAAACTACTTTCACCAATCTCAGCCCATAAAACAAGTGACCTATAATTCCTTCCATACAATGCTTCAAACGGAGCACATCTTATGCTTGAATGATAGCTATTATTGTATGAAAACTCAACCAATGGTAGATGAACATCCTAAGTACCGCAAAAATCAATTACACATGCTCTAAGCATATCCTCTAAAGTCTAAATCGTACGCTCACTTTGACCATCCGTTTAGGGATGAAAAGCCGTACTCATATCCAACCTCGTCCCTAAAGCATTTTGTACAGTCTGCCAGCACCGCGAAGTAAACCGTCCATATCTATCTAAAATAATTGACACAGGAACTCCATGTCGAGCGACTATTTTGTCGATGTAAATCCTTGCCAATCTTTCCGTACTATAGTCTTCTCTTATAGCCAGAAAATGAGCCGACTTAGTCAGTCTATCAACTATGACCCAAATCGTGTCATGCCCATTCTTTGACCTAGGTAGCTTAGTGATAAAATCCATAGTGATCTTATCCCACTTCCATTCCGGTATTTCAGGTTGTTGCAGTAATCCCGAAGGCCTTTGGTGCTTTGGCTTTACTTTAGAACACGTCAAACACTTACTAACATATGTAGCAATATCTCTCTTCATTCCTGGCCACCAATACATATCTCATAGATCATAATACATCTTATCCGCTCTAGGATGTACAAAATACTTATACTTATAGGCTTCGTCCATGATTGTAATCCTTACATCACCTACCAAAGGAACCCATATGTGATCCATAAAGTATAGACTTCCATCATCTCTCTTTTCCATTTGTTGCTCCAACCCATTTAATCGCTCGCTAGGCAAATTCTCTTGCTCAAACGCTTCCTTTTGAGCCGCCAAAATCAACACCTTCATTCCAGATTGAATAGTCATTGCCATAGCGCGAACCCGTCTAGGTTTCACACGTTCTTTCCTACTTAAGGCATCCGCCACCACATTCGCCTTACCAGGATGGTAGCGAATCTCACACTCATAGTCACTAAATAGCTCAATCCATCTCCTTTGACGCATATTCAAATCCTTCTGATCAAATATGTGCTGAAGACTCTTATGATCCGTGTATATAACACTCTTCGTGCCATAAAGATAATGTCTCCAGGTCTTAAGCGCAAACACAACCGCTCCTAACTCCAAGTCATGTGTAGTGTAATTCTTCTCATGAATCTTCAATTGTCTAGATGCATAGGCAATTACGTTGTCTCTTTGCATTAACACACATCTCAATCCTTGATTAGACGCGTCACAGTAAACTATGAAATCTTCCACTCCATCGGGTAGAGACAAAATTGGCGCATCGCATAAATTATTCTTCAAGGTCTGAAATGCCGCTTCTTGCTCTTCGCCCCACTCATACTTTTGGTTTTTCTGAGTTAACGAGGTGAGAGGTTTGGAAATCTTGGAGAAATTCATGATAAAACATCGATAATAACCAGCCAGTCCTAGAAACGATCTAACTTCAGATGGTGTAGTAGGGGCCTTCCAGTTCTTCACTGCTTCGATATTACTTGGGTCAACATGAATACCACTTTGATTCACCACGTGACCAAGAAAATGCACCTCTTGTAGCCAAAATTCACACTTAGAGAATTTTGCGTACAACTTCTCCTTTGTCAACAACTCCAACATTAATCTTAGATGAACCTTGTGATCCTCCTTCGTCTTTGAATATATCAAGATGTCATCGATGAATACGATAACAAACTTATCCAAATATGGTTTACAAACTCGGTTCATCAAATCCATAAAAATAGTCGGCGCATTGGTCAATCTGAAAGGCATAACGGTAAACTCAAAATGCCCATAACTTGTTTGGAACGCCGTCTTTGGAATATCATCTTTATGCACTCTAAGCCGGTGATAACCAAATCGAAGATCTATCTTAGAAAAATAACATGCACCTTGCAATTGATCGAATAAGTCGTTAATCCTCGGAAGAGGGTAATGATTCTTCATAGTTAGCTTGTTCAATTTACGATAGTCAATACACATACGCATAGATCCATCCTTCTTCACGAATAACACAGGTGCTCCCCATGGAGAATGACTAGGTTGTATAAAACACCCTTGTCTTGCAGCTTTTTCAGCTGTTCAGACAATTCCTGCATCTTAAAGGGCGCTAAATGATAGGGAGACTTTGCAATAGGCGTCGCTCCAGGAATTAATTCAATACGAAACTTAACTTGTCATTGCGGTGGTAATCCTTTCAAGTCATCCGGGAATACCTCGACAAACTCTCAGACCACAGAAATATCACTAATCTTAGGTTCGTCCACTTTTGCATTCTTCAATGCCTTAGTTGATTCTTCGACACGTTCTCCATGAACTCTTAGTATCTCGCCATCCACTAAGGGAATTTCTACTACTTTCTCGTGACATACTATCACGGCCTTATTGTGGGACAACCAGTCCATTCCTACTATCACATCAAAACTACCGTGCCCTAAAGGTATCAAATCTATAGTGAATAGGGAAGATCCTAGTTCTAGTTTACAACCACGGATAATCCTATCAACTTTCACTTTCTTACCATCAGCTATCTCTATCACATAACCAGGATTTGCTATACTAGGTTTCATATTAAGTATAGGCACAAATTTAGTAGAGATAAAACTAAAATCAGCTCCAGAATCAAACAGAATAGTAGCAAAATGATCGTTTAGAGAAAAAGTACCCGTGACAACGCTTGAATCCTTGGCAGCCTCTGCCGCATTCATGCTTGCATTGTATGCTCTTCCTCTAACTTGATTCCCACCACCACGCTCATTACGACGCCATCCCAAAGCTAGCTGATTCCCAGATTGTCTAGATTCTCGGTTCAACTTGGGATAAACATTTCTGAGGTGATTAGGGTCACCACACTCGTAACATGCTCTTTGGTTAGGCCTTGCATCAACGGCATTCACAGGTGCTGCCGGTATCGCAGGTGAACGACAATCTCTCACAAAATGGTCGGGCCTCTGGCAATTGAAACATACCCTACAATTAGCCTTCTCATGATGATGTATACAGCATTTAGAACACCAGGGTTGCGAACCAGCATACCCCTCTCTTGATGGAGCCGCCGCCACAAAGTTAGTACCTCCTTTTGCCTTCTTAACATCCCTTCCAGATCCACCAACCTTAGCAGGTTCATCCACACTCTTTCTCTTCTTAGAGCCCTTAGTTAGCGTTCTATTGCTAACAGCTTCATCAGTCAATATCCCAGCCTTTAGTATTGCACTTTGAATAGTAGCTGGTTGAGTTGCCTTGAGGATTCCTCGAATCTCAGGCGCCAATCTAGCCATATACCTCTTAATCTTTGCAGACTCAGGTGTAACCAAATGGGGAACCAATTTGGCTAACTCATGGAATTGATCCGTGTACCCAGCATGATTAGCTCCAATCATCTTGTGATTCTAGAACTCATTTTCCAGTCTTTCCATCTCATTACTCAGGCAAAACTCTTCCACCAGTAATGCCTTGAAATCATTTCAAGACATAGCATTTGTCGCTTTTCTACCTCTTGCTTGGACTTGAGTATTCCACCAAGTCAACGCTTTGTTCACCAATGAACTAGTGACATACCTTACGTTTTGGTTCTCAGCACAACCACTATTATCAATTATAGTTTCCATCCTCTCTATCTAACGCGTAAGTACAACTGCACCACCCTTCCCATCATACTCCTTTGGGTTACAAGACATAAAAGACTTGTAGGTACACCCATTGTTACCATTTCCACCATTGCCACCATTGGCACCATTACCATTACCATTGTTTGCATTATCATTGACATTAGCAGTCACTTGATTAACTATTTCAGGTAAGAGGTTTTGCAGTTGCTGCGCAAGAAGAGTCGCAATGTCAGGAGAGTTTTCATCCTCACCAGTAGCACGACGTGGAGACATTTTCTGAATTCGAAGAATACATCTACGTTAGACGACACCCTACAGACTTCTATCACATACGTATACGTACAATCATAACACTAACAATCACCTTAACTCAATCCATCCAATCATACATGCAAGTCCACTTGTGTTGTAGCGCATGTATAATTATGTTAGCCACCATAATTATAGATGCCCCCTTCCACGCATGTACTCACTCCTATGAAAACACTTCATGCACATAATCTAACACATTGCACATATGATCATCACATAATATCACATAATAGAATGAATAATCCTTAATGCTTAAGCCTTATTATTAAAATACTTGAATAATATTCGACAGCAAAATAACATCTTGAACAATGGCTTTAAACGCCTACTAAAACAAAACGAATGACGAGGACGAACATGACACAAACAAAAGATGATACTAAACAACGACTTAAGCTTTAATCCTTCATTGATCTTCTATTTCAAACGGTGTGAGGACAATTACTTGCAGTAGATTCACTATCTGAGTCGGCTTCTTCTTCCTTACTCAGCCATCCATTATGGTTTCTCTCAGACTGAGGTATCCTATGGGGTGCAAACCTAGTCTTAGCATACACTTGCTCATTTTCCATGAGATCTACAAATCCATATAAGTTATAAGGTTTAGGTTTCTTCTCTTCTTCTTCTTCAATGAAATGAGGAAATCGTCCTCCAAAGCGGGTAACAGTACCATCCTTAGCAATTACCTTAGTCGCATACTCCTCGACTTCCTTACCAAAAGTCTTAACCCAAGTCAACTCTTCCTCGATTCTACACGAACGCATAAAAGCAGGGACTCGGATTCTGCGGTTAGCCCACTTCCTCCTACCCACTCTCCTACAACCAGTTGCAAACGCAAGGTTCCAACAGTAACACTGACGCCTAGGAGGAGAGATACTACGATAGATAACATAACATATACTATATCAGGATACGGATCTCAAAATAACGAAAGAAAACTCAACTTATATATATATAATATATAATATATATATATATATATATATATAGTATAATGTACTTCATGAAATTTAGTATACTTACATATAAGCCCTAAATGCATCTATATAAGGGACCCTTAAGCTATAGTCTAGGCTCAACCACCTAGTTCTCTATAACCAATGGCTCTGATACCAATCTGTCACACCCCGCCAAGGCGGAAACGCGAGGCGTAAACAAGAATGGATATCATCACAACACATGGTGTCTATATAGAGAATACTAAAATGAAAACTAAAGTAAAGCAAAGACACAAAGTGTCATAACAATACCCAAAACCTAACGGTGTCTTTATTAATGAGAAAGAGGTCTCGTCAATAAATGACATGCAAAACATAATCCAAACAATTCATGCAAACGCATTTATTCAAACAGAAAGCATAAATAAACTCCAAGCATCCTACGGTCTCTTCTAGCCACTTCGCTCTATCTTAGCACCATTAAGCTCACCTGAAAATGATGCTTAAAACGTCAACATAAAGTTGAGCGAGAATCATAGGTTTACGACATACAACAATATCCAAAATAAACTTTCAATTAGCTGCTGCAATTACCAAAACAATTCATGACAACAATTAACAACAACGGGACGGAACGTGCCCACGATCCACAATCATATCAACTACATATGTGCGCTACATGGCCTCATATTAGCTCACGCAGTCTTACCACCGTCACACCTCGTTTTGCATATTGGGATCCACAATACCAAACATATCATATCGCAACACAACGGGACGGAACGTGCCCACGATCCAATACACATAACTACAGCAAGCTTAAAAACATTTTAACACGACAACAAGCATCATTCTCACCCCAAAATAACATGAGAAAAAGGGGCTATGAAACTCACCTTTGCTTAGCTTTCCAAAAGATTCCAACAAAAAGCTTCACAAACAACTAGCACAAATCTATACAACAAAATAACTCGTGTTACACGCTACTAAGCCAAAAGCTTAATGCACATGTAACAATCATATGATGGATGTCTAAGGTGTTTTATTAACCCCATGGGTCACCCCGACACCATACCCAACTTAAACCACTTCATTAACAAGTTTCACTAGTTAGTCACAATTTGTTCAAAACTGCAGAATTTTAACGTGACTTAACGTACTCAAAACCTCTACTTACTGACCTCCATAATTCATACCAAAAATCACCTACATTCATTTATGAGTATATTAACTACCTCATGATTTCCAAGAGTCATTTACATGCACAAGTACTCCTAAGAAAATCAAACTTCAAAATAGTCCTAATTCGAATCTGATTGCACAGTAAAAAGTTTGGACTTAAAAATCATACTTAGACTCCAAATCAGAAGCTCTCCTTTAGGGGATTTCTAATAGACACATAGAACTAAACTTCAGTAGAAGGGATAAGCTAAATTCAAATTTTAAGTGGGGGTTTTATACCTCGTAATCTGACCTAAATCTGACCCGTATTTACTGCTTTGACAACTTTTCTTACAACCAACGTTTGAATGACTTCCCGACCTAAAAAAACCTTCGAGGCTGGATGTTCTTAAAACTAGAGTCTCTGAGCTACGTTATAGACACTGGAAACTTGACAAAATCTATTACCGTCATTGAGATAAGGCCGAACAACACAACCCTAATTATGCCTCAATCTAAATCAAATTCTAACGCGAATTAAGTTTTACCAATTACATCCATAAGCTTCTAATTAAACCCTAATCATTATAACATGATTATTATATCATTAATTACTGATATTAATGAACCCTAATTATCCACCATATTAATTATTACATGATTAAAGATTAATAACTAACAAGGATTAATTAAAACTTACCATAGAGTTTGATTTCTTCACAAAAGCAAAAACCCTAATTTTTCCTCCTCTTTTCTCTCTTGTTCGACCAGTTCTACAAAGGGGGGAGGGTTTTGGATTTTATTTTGTATTTATAGGCCCCAAATAATTATAGATAAGATCTAATTAGAGTTTGTTTCCTTTTAAAACTCCTTTTTTTACTTTTCTTTCCCTTATCTTGCCGAGTGGCATCTTTTCCTCTTTTTTTATTTATTTTTATTTATTAATTAATTACTTAATTATTAACATTACCTTAAGTTTTTATAAAAACTTAAGCTTATTTGCGCATACCTTTTTGCGTAAACGCAATTTACTAGACTTTTAAAAATAATTAACTTTTCATTTTTATTAAACCTAACATTCCAAAAATAGAAATTTCATTTCTTTCATATCCTTACCACTAAAACTTAATCTCATCCTAATATTACTAACACATAAATACATATACGTATAATTACTTACACAATTAACGCGAAACCGCTTCAATCACCAAAATCATTTCCTTGTCAATAAAAGTGAACGAAATGAACTCTACAAAATCCAACACAAATCCAATCCCAATAAGACGATCACGCTCAATGGATTGATTATCAAATCTCACATAACCCGTAAAAACACATAAGACACGTATAAACACATATAACACATATCCCAGATATTTCAACAGATCCATACATCAACACTAATAGTTTGACTAACCTGCTTAAGTCATGGTTGTCACAACTGTATTGGAGTTATAAGGTGATTAAGTTTAGGTATCCATTCCCATGATCCAGCCAGAACCGAAGGGATCTACCCAAGGATATTCCACTAGATAGTGTAGAAGTCCTTAGGTATGAAAAAAAGGAGTAAAGTGAGATTAAGGGAAAAGTGCCGACTAAGATAGAGCTAGTACTGGAACAAACCCAACAAGGTACTAGTTATGAAGTCTTGGTAAGCGCTGAAGGGGTTGAAGAATTAAAAAGAAAAGTTAAGATAAAGGGTGAAAAGAAAGAAGCCCTCCTTACACTTAGGCATAAACTGGGTCAATACATTTGTTGTCAAGAATCACAAAGATGATTGCTGACACTGAAGACTGACATCATGGACCTAGTGATGCAATGCACAACCCTCCCTAGCCACTCTGAATCTCTCAAAAGATTTCTGTTTCATTTCTCACGGAGATTACACGCATTTCTATAAACTTTCTCACTCTGAGTTAGTTGGTATTGAAAAGGTGGCAGTCCGCTCCAGCCTCCGATCACTAAAACCAAAGTGCATTATTGAGTCTAGAGCCAAAAGAGATCATTCATAAATCTCATTAGGATACTTGTCAAAATTATGCTTGCTAATTCATACAATTTGAAAAACAAGAAATATATATTAAGAGTCCTACGCATTATCCTTGTGATTTTGCAAGAACATCCGAGTGATACTTAAGTATTCACAGTGAAGATGGAAATCCTGCTTGAGCCAACATCAAACAAGCTCTTGGTAGGTGACTTGTGAGTTCCTATACGGATCGAACTTGTGATACTGGATATCGATTCGGTCTAGCTTATGAACTGACGAATGAATTTTGAAAAAGATAAAATTGTTGGTGTGTCATAAAAACCGTTTGTATTTTGACACACTGGTTGATTTTCTAAATCGATTTTCAATCTTATGTCCATAGGAAGCCTCACAAGGGTATCTGGACATGGGAAAGCTGAACACGAAGGTGACAAACACTTTAAACTCTGATTTGTTAAACGCTTCTTTGCTCTTGGGGCGGACTCGGATTTACCAAAAACTTACACTATCAACGATCGGGTTCTCGTCCGTTAGTGCATTTGTAATGTGAAACGAAGTTTTATAATTTAATACTTGGTAATAATACTTCAAAAAGAAAATACGCATCAAGTTTTTGGCGCCATTGCTGGGGAGCTAATTAGGTTTTAAATTTGAGTTTTGTATATATTTTATTTTAGTTATTTACTTTCTTGTATTTATTTGCTTGTAAGAGCACAATCTACTCGTGTATTGTGTTTAATTTTTAGGAATCATGGAAATGAAGCCTGATATTGATAACATGATGCTTGGCGAGTACCAGGAGTATGGAGCTGAGAAGGAAAGGCAATTATGGAATACTGTTTGATCCCATAAAGAAGTCAACACCGTAATGATGTGGTGGATCTTTTCTCTTTTCCCAGAATGAGAGTAATACTTTTAAGTATCCATATTATCATAACTTACCTCCTTCACACCCTGTTTCCTTACCTGTACAACCTTATCCTAAGAATTATTTAGTATCTACCAATGTAAGCAACAATGTAAACATTGAAAGTATGACTATTGCAGAATATAATCTGTATGTTGCTAAACACAGTCTAGACAAAATCAACTAAATAATACTCATTGATTTCTCAACCCTTCTTTTACGCTGGAACCACCTAACATTCCTGTGGATAAGAAGGATTCCGACTTTGATGAGATCTTGGATGACTTATTTAGAATAGGAGCTGAAAACCTGAATCGAATGGGACATGATAAAGTTCAAAATAGGTATGATGATGACACATCTAGGGATAGGAACCATGAAAGCGGTAATCATCTTAACTTTTCTATTTTTTCGCTACTAATGAATTTCCTAGTATTTATGAACAGGATGTTGACTTGGAGGAAGCTGAGGTGGAAGATGAAGATGATGGGGGATACGTATGATATGTGGGATATTACGATCGAGGGACGTTGAAAGAATTAGGCATATTTCTCATGCTAACATCCCTGATAAAATGGACGAAGTAACACAACCTTTGATCCCTAACCCATTCACACACGCACCTGACGAAGATTATGTTGCACCGACTACTAAATCAATATTGGATGATCTTTTAGAAGAATTCGGATATGAGATCTTGAATGTCACCGTGGTTGACAAAGGGACAGAATGTAGTCCCAATAAGAATTTAGAGGAGCTTGAAAGACTTCTCACTAAATACCCTAAGTCACATTATACGGAGTTATAAGTGCATTCAGTTATCACTAAACCCGAGCCTTTCATTCATACTCAACCAATGAGTCCCTTATACGGAACATTTGAATCATATAAGTCATCAACTAAACCGTATAAGGTAGATAGGGAATGAAATCTCCTTCCAGGTATGGTCTCAAACCATCATTTCCCTACCCCGTAGCAAATGAACATCCAAATAGTGTCTATTGCTATTTCCACTCACACTTGATCCTAAGTGAGGGGATGGATACCTGATTACCTAGTAAATAAGGGCGAAGTCAAGCTAGAGACTCAAACAAAAACAAGCGCTTCATGGGAGGCACCCCATGCCTATCTTTTAATTTATGTTTTGTCTTGTTTCATTTCATTTATGTAGATTAGTTGGGTTTGTATGTTTCTTACTTGGTTTTGTAGGGGTTTAACAAGGGGATGGAATTCGAGGTCTATGGACTCGTTTTTTATGTAGGTTATTTATTTGCAAGATATACACCTAGGTTTTATGGTGTTATCTCGTAGGTAACTCTTATAGGTTACGACACAATTACTGTTAGTTAAGGTGTTATGCTTTATTTGATTAGCGTAACTTAGATCTAATAAAAATTTCAAAAAATTTTTCAAAAATTGGCAACCAAATCATTACAATGTAACTCATGCCATGGTTACGCCGTAATCCCTTCCTGCAACCATTAAATTGTTTGAAATTTTACAAAACTTTGTATATTGGTAAATGAACTTTGTGGGTATGTTCTCTGGAAACCTTCACGAGACTTTACTCGTCAACTTAGGCCACCAAGTGGTTTAAAAGGCTTGTTCCATACACTAAATGCAACCGTGATTCCTATGAAAGTGATTTAGAGTTGTATTTCTTGTATTATCATCCTATAAATTTCGTGCTAGTATACTTTTATCTGGATTTATGATTTTGGTATTAGTCTTTCTTGTAGCCATACAGGTAATGCACAAGTGATGGTGCTTGGATACAAAACAAGCTGCGAGGAAGCATCGTAAACCGGACTAGTTGGATGCTATACAGGTGGATGGTAAACTTGTGATGTTGGATATTACTCGAGGAAGCAGACTTAGAGCATGGCTTAGAGCATGTTGTCTCTTCATCATAACAAACAAATTCAAGGGAGTTTCTTGTTCTAATTCAACTATTTCTAGTTTATTTCATTTCCTTAACGTACAATAGGGACATTGTAGAAAACAAGTGGGGGGATGGGAGTTGAATTATCACGTGACCTATTCTTACCTTTGATTTTCTAGTTTTCTTTGAAATTTGTGCCAATTTTAAAATTTTTGACATGATTTTCTTACTAAACTAAAATTAATCTTTACCGAATGCACATTACCCTTTATTATTATTTGGTAAGGTTTAAGCCTAATGCTCCGTTTTCATCTCATTATACAAAAATCCAACAAAATATTGAGTGTGCCGGTAGTATTGTAGACTTTAGAACGTGACTTGTACATCATTTTGAGACCTATTTGATTAGCAGGAATAGATGGTTCTAAAAGGCAACATTTAGGAATTCACCCAAATAAGCCTATATGTGTGTGTTTATCGAATTGTTTCACTGACTTGTCGACCTCCCATGATAAAAACCCTTTTGTTGCACTCATCATTAGTGCAAGATACCCCTAGATCACCCTTGTTAAAGCCAATCTATGTTTTCACCTAATATTATATGTTTCGTTACACCATTTCACCTTAACCAACCCTGTAGTCTATATTTATCCTTGTGTTGAAATTTTTGGCTACCTAAGTTTATGGTTCAGGAAAATGGTTTGAAGATTGACACTTTTGTTGATGACATACTATTTTGATCATAGAAGATCCCCTTGTATTATCACTTTCAATACTGTTTATCATAAATGGGGGGATATGTGATATATAAAGGAGTATTGTAAAAAAGCGGAAAAAAAGGTGGTGCAACTATAAGCCACCTAGTGATCTAACTCCTGATGTTGGTTACGTAATTAAAACCAACTAAATAAAAGGGTGGTTTAACTATAAGCCACCTAGTGAAGAATGGGTTAGCACCCTCCGCGAGATCTCATTATTAGCTAACCCATATTGATAATATAATCAGATTTATGCACTTGAAGACTTGGACCATAGATGGACAGTAGCCAGTTATGGATACATTAGAATATATAAGACTATTTGTTTTGTGTTTTTGTCTTAACACCAATTAAATGTGTATCCCATGTCTATCTAACTTTATAAAACTAGTTTTTAAAACCCCGTATTAACGTAATTTCGTATTTTTTACGGTATCTTTTAGTTATTAATTCATTTTTCGTTTTCTTACCTTTTAGAATCGTCGTGAGGTGTATTATCCTTTCTATAATGTAAAACCTACTGTCTAAAATAAAGAATCCAAACAGCCCTTTGTATCAAATAGGTATACTTATTCATTATACTTGTTTTAAACCAATTTTACTTAGTAAAGTTACACAATCTTCATATTGCTTTATATCATTTGTCATTATATATAAGGTCCAAGTCTATATTTAGTCCTGTGATTCTCCATGATAACAAGATTATCAAGTCATTAACAACTCATGAAAACAATAACTTTCCTTAAGTACTTCAAAACCCTAATTTGTACATATACATCTTTACACTTAATCAACATGGTACATCACTTATATACCCATTTTATTTTTTAAAAATGATATGAACTATCACATAAATAGAAAAAGTGTACAAAATTGCATCTAAGTAAAAAATCTCTTTTACATGTTTAAACAGTGTCCTAATGGTGATTTAGCTATATAAACATCATATACACATATTGTCATAAGAAATAAAGACGATTAAGGATTTGAGGTAAACCTATAATAATGAGGTAGGATGATGAACAAAGTGATCTAAACCCTTGTTTAGATGAAAACCCAAGATAATAACCTTTGAAAACCCTAATCTTTTCCAAAACCCTAATCTTGAATTATCTTCCTTAAACTTTGCAAATGGTTATCCCAACCTTCAATACTTCTTAGAATACCTTAAGTATGATGTATAAACACTTGTATGGTGATAGAAAATCACACATGGGGGGCGTAGGTTTGCTAGGTGATTGGCATGGGAATGTTGAGTGTGTAAGTGAACTTGTAAGAGATGTTGGAAGACTTTGTAGATTGCTTACTAGCTAAGGTTTATCACACATGTTAGAATACAAAATATTTCCTTGTGTTTTATCTATCCATATCCGGCTTTATGGCTTCTTGGTTAAGAAAATGATAAAATTTTGGGTATTGGGTATAAAAGTGGGTATTTGTTAAAGCGTAGAAAAGTTTTGGTGGTTCCGGGTATGCCTAAACGTTCTTTATCGCGAAACGTAAACACTTTACGCAACAAATAAAAATAAAATGAACAAAGACCATAATTATTCTCAAAATAATTATTTAATACTTGCTTGATGTAAACGTTTAATTTTTTTGATGCCCGTTTACATTGAACGATAATTTTTTACGTACGCGATTTAACTTAACGTTTACAACTTAAAGCAAACGCGTACAATACAAAAGGTAAATAGCGAATTTATTAACGACGTCAATGACCCTAAAACACGGGGTGTTATATATAACAACCCAAGAATTTTCATCAAATGCAAAACTTTTTTTACTATTATCACAATTGTACGGAGAAATTTTTCGCTTTATTACATTACTTGTATTGTCAATATCTCAGTATGTCATGTAACTTGCATAAATAAAGTAGACGAGCTCACGCAACCTATCTATGGCAATCCTGTCTTCATACATGTCAAGCAAACATCATAACATGTCAAGTCAATATCATCATATTCTTTTTACAAAGTACATTATTCCTATAATGTACCATTCGCAACGTTATATCAAAATGGGCTTTAAACCATTATCGTATACCTCTAAACCCTAATTCCATGAAGGGTTAATATCTAAAGCGAATGTACAAGCTACTAAAGCTCATATACAAGTAATATAACATCTCATTTGAAATATAAACTCCCTCCAAGTCAAGTACAAGTTTTCAAAGACATATGTGAAAGTCACTTAATGAAATATCAAAATAGCATTTTACCTCTGTTTTTCCTAAGTAATCTTGTACAATCTATTAAGTACAAGTTATAAGCAAGTCATGCATTTAATTTCCAACCTATATTTATTTTCATTTCATGAAATTACAAGAAACCAAAGTCTAAAACCCTAACCCGAGCTAAATAGTAAACTATGACCTGTTTCTTCATTTTTATCCATTGTAAACCTAAACCAATACTCAAATAAGTTGTAATAACTTATTTTACAACTATTTCAATCCTATTTCATCATCTCATATCAGTTATACATAAAATGAATCCAAGAAACCCTAAATGAGCCCTAAATGATCATTCAACCCGTTTTCTCGTTTCTAACCAATTCATTCTCAAGTAAGCAACCAAGAGTCATTGTAAACTCATAAAATAAGTTTACAAACCATTATCCATCATTACTTTGACAATGTACAAGAATTACAAAGCTAGAAAACCCTAAAAGCCTTATACGAGCCCTAATTCCAACCCACGACTATTTCTTTCCATTTTAACCCATTATAACCTAAACCATCACTCAATTATCATTAATAAACCTCAATATATACCTAGGATCAATAATCTATCAATCATTAGTCCAATGTACACGAATTATAAGCAAAGAAAGTCAAGAAAACCCTAAACCATACCAAATGGAACCTACGACCTCATTTCTTCATTTTTAACCCGTTTTAACCCAACCCACTTGCTAAATTTTGTTAATACTTCTTATTACAAACCATGAGAACATGTTTTAAACATTACTTATTCAATGCGTTCGAAATAATGTCCAAAAACTTGAATACGAGCCCTAGAACTCCAAATCAAACCCGCATGTGGTTTTTACTTGTTTCAACCCATTTAAGACCCATCCATGTGCAAGATACTTACATGAACTCCTTCTAGAAACCCTTA
>BQNB010112352.1:0-22173 GCA_026074375.1 Tanacetum coccineum
TTTATAAGGTTTACAAAAAGGTTTAGGATAGATATCTTTTACCAATTTTAATTAGAGTAAGATTTGTTTTCTTTTTTTTCTTCCTTTTCCCTTTCTTTTTGGCCGATTTCCCCTTTATATATATATATTTTATATTATTTATTTATTTATTTATTTATTAATTACTTAATTATTTGCATTACCTTACGTTTTTATAAAAACCTAAGCTTATTTGAATATACCTTTTTGTGTAAACGCAATTTAATAGACTTTTAAAATAAATAACATTACTAACACATAAATACGTATACGTAATAATACTTACACGATAAATCACTAAAACGCTTAAATCACAAAATCATTTCCTTGTCACCAAAAGTAAACGAAATGAATTCAACCAATCTCACCACCATTCCAATCTCATTGAGATGATCACACTTAATAGATTGACTACCAATTTCTCACATAATCCACATAAACGCATATAAACACATATAATCACATAACTCATTCATTGAAACAGATACATAAGTCAACACTAATAGTTTGACTAACCTGCTCAAACTATTAGTGTTGACTTATCAATAAAGTGGTTATTAGGACAAGTATGAAATTAATAGCTATACATAAGTCAACACTAATAGTGTGATACATAACCCATTACTTCCCTAACTAAGAGGGATCAGAAGTATGAGTGGGGCGCAGAACGAAAAGAGGCTTTCTAGACTTTGAGGAATGATTTGTGTGACGCTTCGATTAATCGAATGTAGTGGTTGATGCGTTGAAAAGAAATGGAGAGTGAAACTAAGACAAGTAAGAGCAATGTCCATGACTATCCAGTCAAGTGTTAAGGACAATACTATCCAGCAATGTCCATAAAAGTGTCGCCTTGGAAAGGTGTAATTCGCTTTGGGGAAAAAGGATAAGTTAGCACCGAGGTATGTAGGGCCATTTGAGATTCTTGAAAGAGTCGGTCCTGTATCGTATCAGTTTAGATTGCCTAAGGAATTGAGTGAAGTACATGACACGTTTCATGTGTCAAACCTAAAGTAGAGATTGGTGGATGCTAGTCTACATGTATTATTGGATGAGATTGAGGTTGACAAAACTCTTCGTTTTGTTAAGGAACCTGTTGATAATAGTGACTGTGAAGTTATGAGGTTAAAATATAGCAAGATGGTGATAGTTAAGGTCCGGTTTTGGCTAGAAGCGAGGTCTTTAAGACTTCAGGTAAACTGAGTATCCACACTTTTTCGTTGAGCAAGGGGTCATTGGGAGTTGTAGTTGAAGTTGGGTACGTAAGGTTTCTTGTAGACCTTAGTATGCCCTTAGATGTGTTTGTGTGATTTTGGTTAAAGTTATTTTATGAATAAACTCAAAGTCGAGCCGATTTTTCAAAAACGTTGGGCTTTGTAACAACTTATAACTTGGGTTCAAGACAGTTCTTGTTTGATGAGTTGCGAGACCGGGTTGTAAATGACGTTGTTACGCAACTTAAGGTTTTTGACGAGTCTCCTCGATGACGGGCGAGGTTCAGGTAGTTGGATGTTTCTTTTCGTTTGGAGCGGTTATGCTGCTATGCGTACCCTTTTGTGGGCAGGCAAAGTGGTTAGCAGTAAGATATCTTGTGAAAGTTAGTTGGAATTCAAAGTGTAACTTTGAGTTAACATGGGTATGGGAGGACTACTTGAAAGATAAGTATCCTCGATTTATTATACTTGATTAAGTGTTTGGTATGATGGAGTGAACCTTTTGGTTAAATCTCCACGGATTGAGATTTCCTAAAGGAGGGGATGACTGTGACAAACCTGACTTAAGCAGGTTAGTTCAACTTATTAGTGTTGACTTATGTATCTGTTGCAATGAATGGGTTATGTGATTATATGTGTTTATATGCGTTTATGTGGATTATGTGAGAAATTGGTAGTCAATCTATTGAGTGTGATCATCTCAATGAGATTGAAATGGTGGTGAGATTGGTTGAATTCATTTCGTTCACTTTTGGTTGGACTAAAGAAATGATTTTGTGATTTAGCGTTTTAAGTGACTTTATCGTGTAAGTTATTATTAGTATAGGTATTTTTGTTGTTAGTAATGTTAGGTCATGAATTGGTGTTAAGTACTTGAATAGGAATGAAATGTGAATTCTATTTTTGGAAAGTTAGGTTAAGAAAAATGAATAGTTATTTATTTTAAAAGTCAGTATATGTGTTTACGCAAAAAAGGTATTATACTCAATTATGCTTAGAGTTTTTATAAAAATTTAGGTAATGCAAATAATTAAATAATTAATTAATAAATCAAAAAAAATATTGAAAAATTATATATTAAAAGGGGAAATCGGCCAATAAAATGGAAGAAAAAAAAAAGGAAAACAAATCTTACTCTAATTAATAATTGTCGTAAATGTTAGATATATATCCTAAAACCTTATAAATACAAAAAAAACTATTCTCCTCTTTGTTTATAATTGTCCCAGCCGGAAATTTTATCAAAGGAGGAAGAAGTAAAATATATTTTCAAGTTTGGTGTTTTTGTGTTCAAGATTCAAAGGATTTAGGTTTAAAAAATATAATCATTTGAGTTACATTATCATTAAAATCATGTAAATATTTATTTGATGGATAATTAGGGTTTCATAACATCTGTATTTAATGATATAGATAAACATTTTATAACGATTAGGGTTTAATTTGGATACATATGGATGTATTCGTTTTAGGGTTTAGATGGCGTCAGAATTTGATTTAGGGATTGGCGGGCAGAATTTAGGGCTGTGTTGTTTGGCTGATATCTCAATGATGGTAATAGCTTTTGTCAAGTTTCCGGTGCCTATGATGTAGCTCAGAGAGTCTAGTTTCCAGAACATCTGGCCTCGAAGGTTTTTGAGGTCGGGAAGTCATTCAAACGTTGGTTGCAAGAAACGTTGTCAAAGTAGTAAATACGGGTCAGATTTAGGTCAGATTACGAGGTATAAAACCCCCACTTAAAATTTGAAATATTTAAGCTTATACCTTCATATATGAGTTTTTTTCTATGTTTATATTTGAAATTCTCCCAAATGGAGTAGCTTCTGATTTGGAGTCTAGTTTGGTTTTTAGTCCAAACTTTTTAGTGTGCAAACAGATCTGAATTGGGACTGTTTTGAAGTTTGATTTTCTTAGGAGTACTTGTGCATGTAAATGGCTCTTGGGAATCATGAGGTAGTTAATATACTCATAAATGAACATAGGTGATTTTTGGTATGAATTATGGAGGTCAGTAAGTAGAGTTTTGAGTACGTTTGAAGTCATGTTAAAATTCTGCAGTTTTGAAAAATTGTGACTAACTAGTGAAAATTGTAACGATGTGGGTTAAAGTGGGTTAATATGGTGTTCTGGTGTGTGACCCATGGGGTTAATAGAACACCTTAGACATCCATCATATGATTGTTACATGTGCATTAAGCTTTTGGCTTAGTAGCGTGTAACACGAGTTATTTTGTTGTTTAGATTATGTGCTAGTTGTTTGTGAAGCTTTATGTTGGAATCTTTTAGAAAGCTAGCAAAAGGTGAGTTTCATAGCCCATTTTTCTATGTTATTTTGGGGGTTGAGAATGATGATTGTCTTGGTTGTCGTGGTTAAAATGTTTTTAAGCTTGCTGTAGTTTTATGTGTATTGGATCGTGGGCACGTTCCGTCCCGTTGTGTTACGATATGATATGTTTGGTATTGTGGATCCCAATATGCAAAACAAGGTGCTAATATGAGGCCATGTAGCGCACATATGTAGTTGGAATGATTGTGGATCGTGGGCACGTTCCGTCCCGTTGTTGTTAATTGTTGTCATGAATTGTTTTGGTAATTGCAGCAGCTAATTGAAAGTTTATTTTGGATATTGTTGTATGTCGTAAACCTATGATTCTCGCTCAAATTTATGTTGACGTTTTAAGCATCATTTTCAGGTGAGCTTAATGGTGCTAAGATAGAGCGAAGTGGCTAGAAGAGACCGTAGGATGCTTGGAGTTTCTTTATGCTTTCTGTTTGAATAAATGCGTTTGCATGAATTGTTTGGATTATGTTTTGCATGTCATTTATTGACGAGACCTCTTTCTCATTAATAAAGACACCATTAGGTTTTGGGTATTGTTATGACACTTTGTGTCTTTGCTTTACTTTAGTTTTCATTTTAGTATTCTCTATATAGACACCATGTGTTGTGATGATATCCATTCTTGTTTACGCCTCGCGTTTCCGCCTTGGCGGGGTGTGACACATAATATATATGAAATAATATTCTGTTTATCATTTAAAATTAGGTCTGCCAGATTTCCTATTAATAAAAGGTTCAAACAAAATGTGACAGGGTTCAAATAAAAGAGGATCATGGGTCGAGTAAGGTACCGTTAAACTCGTAATTTTGTGGTCTTTCCAATGGAGTGATCGTAGGATTTTCACGAGTTCGTTTGAATCTCGATAAACGTGAAAGCGTTGTCAAAAGTCACCCGAAAATTACCGTTTTTTACTTTGTTTTCAATCCTTTGTACCTATAAGACATAAAAACACAATATAAACATAGTTGCAAGATAATTACTCATATTTTAGTGTTTTAGTCCATTTTAATGTGTTTTTGGGGTACAAATAATGTGTATTTATGCACACATCGCGTACCAATTAAATGTTACACCTTAGATTATTTTAGTGATCTGAGTGTTTTCATTTCCATATTTCGTGAGGTGCTTGGTCTTGTACAGGTGATTAAAACGAAAGAAGTGATTATACGGAAAAATCCTTAACTTTGGTTAGGATATATTTTCAATATAATCTAGACTAACTTGAGGACAAGTAGGATCAAGTTGGGGGTGTATTTGATGTATCATATAACGTTTCATTTATACATCATTTATCCGATATGTTATCTACTTTAATATAATTATTTCATGAATTGTACTTAATTGCTTAAAAAGTGTTATTTGCTGTATTAAGGAGGATTTGTGAAGACATGCTAAAAAGGCGCATTATTTTGGAAGCTAAGACAAGATATATAAAGATAGCTTATTTTTTACCATACGTCGTATCCAAGAAAAGAGATTACGGCGTATCAGCGCAATCTTCACATGAAACTCGTACTACCTAATTCCCAATTCGGCGTATCTTACTTTCTTACTTATACGTCGTATCTAGCAGGATAGACATTCAAAGATACAGAGATATTTATATTTTGGAAATGAATATTTTATTGATTATAAACTTTGCGCGCACTCCAAGAGAAACACCCCAATACGCCGTATTGGCCTAGCCCAATACGGCGTATTCAGACTTTTTCAGGCACTATAAATAGAAGACTCAAAAACTAGTTTTCAGTGTGCAAAATCATATTCTTCATACCATACACATAAAAAATGATTTTCTGAAGAAAATAAGGGCAACCAAAGGTCAAGCATCGATCACGATTCAACTGGGTTTGGTTACGCCTAACAATTAAGTTAGATACTGGGACATCTCTCCATATCGTGTTTTATATTACTGGACCAATAGGATCACAAATAATGTTCTGTCTTTGTCTTTGTCTTATTTGAATTAAGAGCTTTTAGTTGGAGGCAGGTAACCGTTATGTTTCAGACAAGTAGGTTCTTATTAATTGATAAAGATTTGAACAGTGGACTACTAGTATATAAAATACCGTCAAACAGTAAATGGGTAAAGTCCTGATGGGATAGGGTTTATCAAGATCACCATTGCTTTAATCCCTAGATAGATTATAATTAAACTAAAAGGATGCTTTATGCAGATACGTTAATTGTGATAGGATTCAACGTGTCTAGGTTTTCGGTGATGTCCCCCTACGTCTTACTTAAGAATGATATGCCGCTTCAAGATAAGATATCATTGCACTATAAATAACAAACTAGCGTTTAATCGGATTTAATATGGCTAATACGGTTTTCTATCATTTGGCTTGTCCCGCTCTTTTATCTTCTGATTTTGTTTTTTGCATGTTTATTGTGTTTTGAATTGATTATTGCACATAAAACCCTTGTGTCAGTATATAAGGATGTGAAAACCCCCTAATCACCGTTAGGAAAACGTATATAGCATAGTTCAACAAGTAATCTAGAATTATCTTAATTAGAGTAAATAAAATTCTATTAATATATAGGTTAAGACTGCTCTTTATGTTCAACCACACCTTATTACCACGTAAAATCCACAATCGGGTTACACTGCTCGTTAAAGTGTTGTTTTAGGATAAGTCAGCTAAATATAAATTTAAAACTTGGTAGTCGATAAATTGACCCTACACGATAGCACATCAATATCTTAGGTCAATCTTAGAGTAAACCCTTGACCCTTGAATTTGATCAAATAAATCATCGATTCTCGAAAATGGGTATCGGTTCTTCACTGTAAGTTTGTTTAGTTCTTGGTAGTCGATACACATCTGAAAGGATCCATCTTTCTTTTTGGAAAACAAAACCGGATCTCCCCAGGGTGAGGAACTGGGTCTTATAAATCCTTTGTCAGAAAGTTCTTGCAACTGAGTGGATAACTCTTGCATTTTGGCTGGTGCTAATCGATACGGGGCTCGTGCTACAGGTGCAGCTTTAAGGACTAAGTCGAATTGAAATTCAACTTGTCGAGCAGGTGGTAGTCCAGGCAAGTCATCTCGAAAGACTTTCGGAAATTCCCGTACAATTGGCACGTCCTCAAGTCGCTTGTCCTCAGTCTTCTTGGATGTAACTTTCTGTATATACTTCTGGGTCTTCGTACACGATATGATATTCAGCTTCGACTTACTTCAACTATCACAATCATAACCTCGGGTTATCAACACCTCATCACCATAAGGGACACGAACGATCTTCTCGTCACAAACGATCACCGCGTGGTACTTCGCCAACCAATTCATACTGATGATGACGTCGAAACTACTAATTTCTACGAGCATTAGATCAATGTCGAATGAATGACCTAATAATCCTAACATACAACCTCTAAGGATAACATTGGTTTCTAAAATTCTTCCATAGGAAAGTTCTACAGAATAGCTAGTGTCTAAAGTGGATGGTGCAACATCAAGCAATGCACTAAAGGTAGATGACACAAAGCTCCTATCAGCACCCGAATCCAATAACATAGAAGCATAACAGTTATTGAGAAGGAACGTACACGTGACAACATTGGAATCGGGGTTAGCTCCTCCTCCTCTAATGGCATAAGCCTTTGTTGTAGCTTTATTGTTCCCAGTCTTGTTTCTAATCTTGTTTCCAGTCTTGTTTCCCCGGTTCTGATTCCTCAACTTAGGACAATCCTTCCTATAATGTATCGGCCTCCCACACTCATAACAAACAACACCCAAATGATTCCCAAATGGGGCCCTCTGAGTATTTGGAGCAACATTGGCCGTACAATCCCTAGTAAAGTGACCAACCCTCTTATAGTTTCCACATCTCACAGTACACGGTCCTTCATGGTGCAACTTGCACTTGTTGCAGTAGGGGAGAGATCCAACATACCCCTTTTTCTCATTGTTTCCTGCCGTGTAAGCTCTTGCCACATTTTGACCTCCAACATGTTGTCAACCCTTCTCTTGTTTTTAGCACTTCTAGCTTAACCCTTCAGTTTTTGATCCATTAAATTGTTAGCAATACGGATTGCATCTTCAAGTCTAGTGGGCTTAATAGCGATCACATTCCCTTGGATATTGTCAGGTAAACCCCCAATGAATCTCTCAACTTTGTCCTCCTCATCCGGGACCATTCTAGTACACAACAGAACCAATTCTTAAAATCTCCTGGTATAAGCAGTCAAGTCATTTCCTTTCACAGTCAAGTTCCACAACTCGGTCTCCATCTTCTGAATTTTGTTTCTCGGGCAATACACCTCAGTCATCAACTTCATAAGTTCTGTCCATGTCATGGCATATGCAGCATCAATCCTAATTGTTCTCTTATGAGTGTTCCACCAAGTCATAGCACTGTCCAGCAGTGTGCATGTAGCATACTTCACTTGATTCTTTTATGGACAATTACTAATGTGGAACACCGTCTCCATCTTCTCGAACCAACGAGTCAACCCAACAACTCCTTCTGTCCCTTTGAAGTTAAGTGGCTGGCACTTCAGGAAGTCTTGATATGTGCACTCTCGAGCAACAGGCATACAGCCTCTGAAGTTCACATTGTGATTCTCATAACCATTTCCTCCTCCGTTCCCATTACCATTTCCATTTCTGTTTCCATTGTCGTTTCCTCCTCCATTCCTATTTCCATTCACTCCTCCATTTCTGTTACCATCTCCATTCACTCCTCCATTTCCACCTTCATAATCATCACCATTTTCGCCTCCCTGATCATCCCCACCTTTCACTAGGGGTTCAAGGTTTCTGGCAACGTCGCGAGCTTCCAACGCTTCTGTCACTCGGCGAGCAATTAGTTCATTAACCGCTTCACGTGTCATTGTTTCTCTAGATCATGTGTTAGGCATTGTCCTACAATCATAACAATACACCACACGATGAGATTTTTAGGTGATACGAGATTATTAACAGGATTTGATAAAAATAATAGGTTTCATCACATGGAAACACATAATTATAATGAATTCATGATAATTCCACATTTTAGTAATAATACGGTATGCAATGTGTCAAAGAAAATAGCATTAGATTAAGAACATCATAACATAGAATAATAGATATTAGATTTCATTACATAAATGTCAACAGTTACATCATGGTTCCGAAAAAGTTAGGATTTACAAAATCCCTAATATCGCTATTTCTAGATACTAGGTCAATCCTAGAACAATCATGGGAACAATCTTACAGGATAGTAGCCTAGTGCTCCTAGCAATACCTCGAGCATTCCACAATCTGCACACGATCATAAATCCGCAAACGCTGATTGTGACTCATATCTTCTCTCTTTGAACATGCAACTCCCTTACGCTGAATATCGGGTAACTCTCTGTCTTGTAAACATCCAACATACCTCCTAAGTCTCGTTATTATCTCACTCCAAGCTCACTGATCCTCTTCGAACCTTGTGCTGGAACAACTTTGGGCGGCCCCCCCCCGGGGTGATAACCCGTAGATACAATCTTGTGCACCTGATCTTTTGAATGGTTTTAATAACCTGAACTTGATGAACTGGTGATCATATACAGTATGATCGTTGAAATCTCTGGGACCGGGTCTCCAACATCTCATAAAGTAACCTTATAGCTCCCTCTTTCCTGGAGCAGGCATAGGGATATCATCTACACCACGGATGCATAACCTATATCGTCCTAACCTCAACGTGCCCTCGCAATCGTATCGTACCTCTCTTTAGCTAGTCTCTACCACATAACCCTAGGCATCTATCCCTTCCCGCTCTAAAGCATCATACATATGCAATACAACATCGAACTTCTAGCTGAACCTTGGGATCCATATCAGGCTCTGAGTAAAGCTCATCACTACCCCTGACATCAACATCATCTCTTAAACAAGTCTCTCTAGGTACAGATGACTCAAAACTCTCATCCAAAAAAATCCTCTAATCGTCTCAGGAATCAGAACACTCCTAATCCTCTTGCGTGGTGGTAACAGAGTCAGCACGATTTAGAAGGACAATGGACCAGGATACAGGTGAAGGATACCAGTACAGTAATGTGGTAGGGGACTCTCATCTTGCGAGAAGGGATCACAAAATAAGAATGGAGATGGGTCTCTCGGTATAGCAGCTGCATGAATGAGGAATACTGATAATGATGAACATTAACTGAGAATAGATATTCATACCCGATTGGTAGTGCTAGTGCTGACATGATCTTGAGATGAATGAACCAGATGAAGAATCACGATAGGGCATTTAAGGGAAGAATCTGATGACGTCTTTGATGATGAAATCGCAGGTGAAATCTCTCGATGAATCTTCGGAAGTAAAGTAATCTGATGGAAGAGTAGTCGATGTGATTGTATACAGGCAAGACGATTGTGTAGGTTAGCAGCCCACAACCCGGTTCTCGTAGTCATCATGTGTACTGGCCTATTAGGATGACAGTGGTACGATCGACCATAAGGAATAGGTTGCCCGGGTTTAAAACTAATGGTAAATCGTCTCACGGTTGAAACCAATTGGTGGTGAGAATATGACTACGTCTGGGTGGTGCAACCTCAATGGGTGGTATCTCATGAGTGGGTGATGGTGGTGTATCAGGTGTGTCACTGTCTGAAGAATCATCAGTTGATGATAGGAATGGTGAAGTAGCTGGTAGTGGTGGTATATGATCTGACGACGGATCCTTGAATGGTTCAGGCTCTGTATCAGATGCGGTTGAGTAATCAGGTGATGTGGGTGTGTAATCTAGAGATGGTGATACAATAGGTGAAACAGTAGGTATCTCGGTGGGTATCAATGTGGTGTCAACATGAGTAGTAGGTGAGGTCACAGTAGGTGTGGTATCAGAAATGGTGGTAGGGATAATGCCAAACAAGATAACTCGTCCGGCTGATGTTCCTACACTCTCCTTTAACGAATCTGATGAAACTGATATAACGGAGATGACCATGACCTGCACAAGCAAAATTTTATATAAATTTCTTTATATCAACCGTGCATGAACAATGACATCAACAATGATGGCTGAATATGTCTCAGTTTATAATGCGACATGCCATGCAATATTGTTGAGAATTTGATCACTGGACTTAAAATTATTAACTCGATTTTAAGGCCACTAAAGATTTACTGCGATAATAACGCAGCCGTGAGCTTCTCGAACAATAATAGTTCAACTGGAGCTGTTTTATACCTCGATACAAAGTACTTATTCGTACATGAAAGAGAAGAGGAACAACGTATAAGTATCGAGCACATTAAAACTCATGAAATGCTTGTGGATCTGCTAACTAAAGGCCTACCACCCAAAGTATTTCGAGGCCATGTTGCCAAAATAGGTTTACGTCAAGACCTTATACAATGTTGTAGTTAGTGCACTATTTCATGATAACGTTTAACTTCAAAACAAGCGCTTTAAGACAATATCCTTCACTATAATGTCTAGTTTTCCTATATTTGTCACACCCCCAAATAGGGTCCCGTCCGATTCGATATCTGGGGGCGTGACGTTCATCGAATATCTCAAGTACAAAGCATAAAGAACGACCTCTAAGGGTACGTTTTAAAAATAAACACCGTTGCATAAATTTAAAATAATAATAAGTTTACATTATTCAAATTTAAAAGATTCAAAAGACAACATGCGGAAGCTTAAATGAGTTCAACAACGGTATTTAAGATAATCATGGATAAAATCTGGAAAATTGGTTCAGGCAAATAGACTTCATATAGTTCAAGCAACGACATCCATGCTAAGCACCTGAGAAAAACATGCTTAAAACGTCAACATAAAGTTGGTGAATTCATAGGTTTTGTTCAAATGTAATTAATGTGGACCACAAGATTATCAAAACGTATGCGACAGTTATAGGAGATACAACTTCACATAAAGAGGCATTTACGTTGCACTAAGCTCATGACACCGAAGCTAATACTGAAGGATAGCATGTACAGTGCTATAAAAGGCTTGCCCTACAGGTGTCCGACCAAAGACCACCTAACTAGTTTCGACATGACATATATCCGTTAGTTCTTGGAAATCTCGAACTAGTAAGTGCTTCTTACCCGGATAGGGATAATTAGTCCCAATAGATCTATTTATTCACTCGCGCTCCCTTAACCGGTCCTCCGGTCAAGAAATTAACAGTTCATGATAATTCGGGCAATAGTGGTCTAAACGCTACTTAGGCAACACGTAAACGGGGAATTTCTCACGTATAGTACTTGTGTCCAGTTTTAAAAACAAGCAATGTTTCTCACCCCAAGTTATAAAACAGTTATTCAAAACAAGTAAAAGTGGGGCTATGAACTCACCTCGAGTCGGTGAAATGAAAGAGTAAACGTCTAGGAATATGATCACACGGAAACGAATGACGGTACACGAACGCAACCTAAGAGAATATAGGTTTCGACTTAGAATCGGATCGATAGGAAAATACGGATATTGTACAAATGTTTATGTAAAAATACTTTTGTAAATGTCCTTATAATTAAAACGTTAGTGATCGGTTTTGTGGTTTCTGATTGATGTTCTAGATAGCTTATTGTATAAGCTTTACAGGCATATAAGTCATTAAGCCATAAGGATCCATCTTCTAGCTTAAAAATAAGCTAGAAAGTGCCTCTTTGGCTGTTTGGTTAGTAGGTTTTGGCCTAGTTGCTTATTTGCTTATTTTAGCTTATGGTTTGTTAGGATTGCTTAATTTTGTGTTTAGTTTTGCTTATTAGGTTAGGATTAAGGGTCTAGTAGCTTATTGAGTTTGAGGTTTAAAGATGCTTTTAGCTTATTTAGCTTAGGTTAGAGCTTATTCAAGTTTTTTTAGCTTTTTCAGTTTAGCAAATTTAAGTTTAAAAGCTTTGTAAGTAATTTTGTCATTTAAGCTTGTTTTTAGTTTATTTTATTAGCTTATTGTGATCATAAGCGCTTATTAGGTGTAGGTGTATATCTGTTTTAGCTTATTTTGCTTTTTTTTTTAGCTTATTTAGTTTTTAAAAGCCAAAAAGTTAAGCAACTTGCCACTTAGCTTAAATCCTAGTCTGTTACTTATTTTAGCTTTATTTCTGTGCTTATTTGAGCTTTTAATAAAAAGTGTTTTTACAAAAAGTTATTGTTTTGAGCTTTTAAACAAGTTTGTAAAATTTTTTTGGCAAATAAAAAACATTGGGAAATTAGGAAGTCTAGGGTGAGCAAGGCTCGAACCCTGAACCTCACCAACCTCAACCAACGTTTTTAACACATACCACACTACCACTAGCACCAGTAGGGCCATCTGGTTTTTGTTTGCAACATTAATTAGTTAACCCTTTTTAGCCCTTTTTAGTATTCAGCCCTTTTTGCTTATTAGCAGCTTATTTTGATAAGCTGTTTGACCCAGCTACTTTTTGTAATTTTTTTTAGATTTTTTATAAATAGTTTAGTATTTTTAATATTTAATTTAGATTAAAACTGTTTTTAATTCATAAAAAAATTTTAAAAAAGTCAAAAAAATATAATTTTTTTTTTTCAATTTTCTTTTATCATTAGGAATGTTAAAAATTAATTTTGCTTTCGCAGGGTTAAATTTGTAGAATTTAGTTTTTTAAAGAACGAGATTTGAATCCCGTTATCGTTTTTAGTGTTTTAGCTTAAATTGCTTTCGTTTTAGGGTTTCGTTTATTGGTTTTTTGCATTGTAGAAATAGAATCCAAACCAAAAAATCATTGAATCATTCAAAAACGCGATCACGAACTTAATCCCGATTCTCAATTCACACCTCGTCGGGACACGACCCGGGAAGGTTTTTTTAGGGTTTTGCTTTGGTTAAAAGTAAATCTTTTAAAAGCCTCACGGAATACTTATCTCTCTATTATTGATCTTATCCTTATTATATATTTATATTATATTATATTTATATATATTAAGTGTGGATCAATTTTTGGCGCCGCTGCCGGGGAGGTGTGTTACGATTATCGTGTTTCGTTTGAAGATTAGTTTTTGAAGACCCTTCCTCGTGAAGTTATCATTTTCCGTTTGTGAATATTTTCTTCTTATTATAAAAATTAAAAATACCAACAATACTTTTCCTAAAGTATTGAAAGTACCAAAAAAATTGAAAAACAACAAAACAATCCGTGTCGTTAATTGTTAAATCGGAACTTGAATTACAATATATAGTAGGGGGTATAAGGAGGGTTGATCCAACGAACTTCGACCCGAAAGGAGAAGGTTTTTAATAGCTTCGCGCTTACCCGCTCCTCTGCTTCTTTGTGCGTTTTTCTAAAGAGCTACCGTAAACTTTTGACTTATCGGACCCAAAAATATTTTAATTTTTGATTTCTTTTCCTTAGTGCATGGTGACACGTCGCTCTTCTTCGATATCTAGTTGGTGCAATCTTCTCCTAATCTAACTACTTCAATCCGAATGTGTAACCGCAGTCGTTCAGAAGCAACCTTTTTCTCTGAAGAATCTCCATACATACGTTGGACCGATCACTGTTCCTATGGCTTGAATTGCTCACGTGCACCCACCGAAGGTATGCAGAGGCAATGTTGGTACCACTAATTCTCGCTGAGCATTCGAGCTCAAGCTAGTCTTATTATTATGATGAATTGCTGGACAATCTTGGACTTGAGAAAGAAATCCTCATGATTCATTCGTTTGGTTTAACAAAATAACCCACAATAAAATACAAGGATGTGCCTAATTTGGCGATTAAGCTTATGCTTTTTCCATTCTCTCTTGCGGGGGCAGCCCGTTGTTGGCTCGAAAAAGAACCCCCTCGTTCTATTCTCACTTGGGAAGATCTTGTTTCCAAATTCATCAATGAATTCTTTCCTCCCTCAAGAACGACAAATCTCCGAAATAAAATTTCCAACTTTCAACAACGTTTTGATGAATCGTTTCATGAGGCATGGGACCGTTACAAAGATCTCCTTCGTGCATGCCCTCATCATGGTTTTACCGAATTGCATCAACTTGATACCTTCTACAATGCCTTAAACCCAGCCGACCAAGATTCTTTGAATTCTGCCGCCGGTGGCAATCTTTTGGAAAGACGTACTCAAGATGTGTTGACGATTATCGAAAACAAATCCAAGGTCCGCAATTCACGAAAAAAATCGATTGTTTCTCAAGTGAAATCAAGTGATGTTAATTCTTCTTCTTCCTCTGAGATAAACAAACTTACTCATGCAGTAAATTAGCAAACAAGTGCGGTGACTACCGCCATGACCGCTATTCTCAAACAATTTCAAGCAACCCCATCTCTAGCTTCCGTAAAATCCGTTGAGGAAATTTATGTTACTTGCGGTGGTGCTCATCCTTATTATCAGTATCTCGCCACCGTTGGCAACACTTTCCTAGAATTTTGAGTTAATATTCAAGGACACGTTTCAGCAGCCGCGATTAACTATAATCAGGGTAATTTCGGTTATCGTCCTCCGAGTATGGCTAATCAAATTCGACCACCGGGTTTTGCTCAACCAAATGTGCAAAATAATCAAAACCGGTTTAGCCAACCTCAAGGATATAATCGAGGAAACAATTTCAAACAAGATACATCTTATCAGGCTCCAATTCAAAAAAATCAAGTTGTTCCTTTAAGTGAGTTGGAGAAAATTAAGAAGATAAATGAGGTTAATATAAAAGCCACGCAAGCTCAAATTAACAATGTGAAAAATGAGTTAAGAAATGAAATGCAAACTTCAATTCAAGCTTCAATGTCTAACCAAACCAATAAGCTTAAGAACATGATGGCTAGCTTTTTCCAAATGAACACTGCTTCTTCTTCGGGTTCGGGATCTCTCCCTGGCAACACCATTGCTAACCCGAAAGGTGAATTGAAAGCCATCACCACCCTAAGTAGTCTTGGTCTTGATGGACCTTCCGTTTTTATGCCTCCTCCATTCATTAATCCGAAGGAGGATAAACGTGCATAGGAGACTTTAATGAACCCGAAACTCGCTAAGTATACCATTAAGGTCCCACATCCTCTTGTCCAAAAAGCTAAACCTACTTCTCTAAAAAATTATGTGGTGCACAAAAGGGATCCTCTTCACCTCAATATCCCTTATCCTTTAAGAATGCACCAAGAAAAACAGCAAGAGAAAGATGAAGTCCAAATTCACAAGTTTTGGCAAATGTTCAAACAACTTCACATCAATATCTCTTTTGCCGATTCTTTGATTCTTATCCCAAAATACCAAAAAATGCTTAAAAGTCTCATTTCCAATAAGGAGAAACTTTAGAGCTGGCAAATACACCCCTCAATGAAAATTGCTCAGCGGTTATCCTCAAGAAGTTACCCGAAAAACTAGGAGACCCTGGGAAATTTCTCATTCCATGTGGTTTTATTAAGCTCAAGTGCAAGGCCCTAGCCGATCTAGGTGCTAGCATCAACTTGATGCCACTCTCGGTTTGGAAAAAGTTAGGTTTACCCGAGCTTATTTCCACCCGCATGACCCCTGAACTAGCTAACCGAGCAATTTGTACACTGGTTGGAATTGCAAGAGATGTCTTTGTTTTGGTTGGAAAGTTCACATTCCCTGCCGATTTTGTCATCGTTGATTATGAGAGCGATCCTCGAGTCCCCCTCATCTTGGGAAGACCTTTCTTACGGACTGCTCGTGCTTTGATTGACGTTCACGGAGAAGAAATGATTCTCCATGACGGTGACGAAAGATTAATCTCTAATATGAGACATGATACTTCAAGCTATTCTAACAAGCCTTAAAAAGAATCAATCAACATGATTGACATCTACCATGTCTCTCATGAAGATTATCTTGAAGATTTGTTTTTAACAAATCATCTGAGTGGCAATCCCACTCCAATTTTGGACCCTATTGTTTCTTCTTCTCCCACACTTACTTCCCTAAAAGAAAGTGATTTAATTTGGGAAGAATTCGAAGCTTATCTCGCAAGTGATTCATTTCCCCCGGGGAGTGATAATACCGACTTTGACTCGGAGGGAGATCTTCATTTAATTGAGGAATTATTAAATAATGATCCTTCTTCTCCTCTCCCTCTTTCTCATAATCCATTAAGTGGCAGTACCACTTCTTCTTCTATTGACCATTTGCTCGAGGAGTTCACCGATGAACTCGCTCTTATTACATTTCCACAGAGAAATGATGATCTTCCTTTTGATATCGAATTCAATCTTAGAGAAATAGAATATTTGCTTAACAATGATCCTACCAAGGAAATGGATTCTATTCTCGAGGATTCGGTTGATGAGGGTAATCTTGCAGATCCTAATAACGATCTTGTTGATACCATTCCCGAGATGTTCACCGATGAACATACTCTTGATTATTCATCTCCACCATTATATGATGATGTCGATGATGATCTTGTTGAACTTGAGTCCGATAATGATGATGTTTATGATGATCCATTTGACTCCAAGGAAGATAAAATCAAAGAGTCTAAACTCTTGATTGATGAACTTGATCCCCCTAGATCAAGTGATTTCCTTCCTTCCCCCAAGTGTGACTCGGTTTTCTATGAGGATTTTTCCGAGGTTGATGCTTTGCCTTCAACCAATAACGAGGACAAAGTATTTAATCCGGGTATACTCATTCATGAGAACCTTTTTGAAGTCACTATTCGAGTCACCAACTGTGCAAAGAATGTAAAGAAGACCACTAATGCTTCTTTAATTCTTGAGGATTTTAATCCTCCTCTTTATGAACTTCCTTTCCACAAAGAAGTTCCCGGGTCTGAAACTCTACTCTCGTTTTCATCCGAAAATGAGGAAAAAGTTTTCAACCCCGGGATTCTCACTTCTAAAGGAGTTCATACTTCTCTTCTCCCGGAATTATCTCATCGGGGCCCTAAAGCTTTCAAAGTCATTAAAATTTTTGAAAGCCCGATGGAGATTTTTCCTTGCTCTTATGGAGAGGACATCCGTGTTTTGGATGTTCCGTGTCTCCATTTCTATCCCCCTTGACCAGTTCAAGTATGGGGGGATCGGGTCAAGCTAAGTGACCTTAAACAAGCGCTTCGTGGGTGGCAACCATACTTATCCTAATATAAATTATATAGTAGTAATAAAAAAGTGTGTTGTGAAGAGCACGCCCCTTCTTCCATTATCCGTTTCTTTGTTTTGTGTTTGTATGTCCAGGATTGCCCCGTATTTTTGAAGCCGCTCGTTGCTCATGGTTTTTGTCCATCTTCCACTCATTTCACATCCTCATTTCATTTTGGGAACCATATATCCTCAAATCTTATCGACTAACGTTTATCCTTGAGCATACTTAATACACGGTTTAAGATTTACTCGAGAACCCTTCATATAACCATTGAAGGAAAATGTTCCGGTTCTAAGTATGGGGGGGGGGGATCTATCGATTTGATTGTGCCTGCAGTCGTTGTTTTCGCGTAATCCCGTTTTTACCACCAAAATACCAAAAAAATGAAAAAATTTAAAAATTTTCAAAAATAAAATAAGTGTTTTGTCACAATTTTGACTTTCCTGCTGGGTAGAATAAGAATAAATTTTGACTCGATCGAGCGTGTTGAGCTCTAGCTTGTTCCTTAACTTTTAGACTAAGCATTCGCGGATCTTTGCGAAGAACGAAAAATGATAGAGTTAATTATGAGTTAGATGCTAAACAAGGATTAGTTGAAAATCTTAAGAGCTCATAAGTGTAGTTTGTGGCTTTTCTCTCCCATAAGCTTCTAACCAGATTAATAATACGTGCTCTCTTTGAAAATTAAACTTAAATCAATAATTTTTGAAGTATAGTCGATATCAATAATTTTAGTTCAAATTTATACTTAAATTTTCTAAAAAGAAATTTTCTCTATATCGTGGTATTATATGTTAAAAAAATGATGAAAAATGTGGTAATAATAATAAAAACTGTGGGCTAATAAAAGTTTACTGCATCTTGCCGGCTCACAACCGATGTTGCAGTCTTCTAAATAAGGCACATAGTAATTATCCGAGACTGATAAAAGTTTGCTGCATCTTGCCGGCTCACAACCGATGTTGCAGCCTTCTAAAAGGTCGATGATTTCCTTAGTTTAAAGGATGAATAATTATATTAAGTGTAATAATGTGATTTAATAAATATAGGAAAAATCTATTTTTCTTAAATTTAAATATGCTTTTGAACTAAGACTATTTCATTTTAAGTTGTGATTTTATGTATATACGGGAAATCCAAAGGTGTTGAAACCGAAGGTCCGTGAGTCCCGATACTAGTCTCTGTGGGGTGTCAAAAGCCTGGTCACTTAGCCGCAAGGTTGGGATGTGCCGAGACGAAAGTCGCTACATGGGATGATCTCGCCTTCAAATTCATTACTTTTTGGGTGGAACGTGAAGCATAGAAATTTTGCAAAACGATTGATCCATGGTTGAAATTAGAAATAAGCACATTCACCTAAGATATAATAATTGTCGGGAGCGAAAAGTTCACAAGGTACAAGTATGAGTAGTGTTAGCATCTTAGCTTATATTTAACGGTGATTTCATTTTTGTGCTTGGTTTGGAACAAGTGAAAAGTCGGGGACGATGAATTTATCATTTTTGGGGCATTTTAAGATTAAAGTACGTCTTGTTCTATGACCCTAAAGTTATAAAAATAATGAAATTCAAAAATATTAGTTAGTTTCTTAATATGAAAAATACAAAAAAAATGAGAAAAAGAAAAAATACAAAAATATTTGTGGTAATAAGTGTAGATTTATAAATGGTAAAAACGGGGCTTTTTAAAACTTATGAGTCTTTAATTCCCTTTGATGAACACTTAGCTACTTTTCGAGGTAATTAGTCGAGGGGGATTGAGATCCTTAGTTTTCTTAAGTGTCTACTTATGGCATTGCGTGAGGACACGACAATAGTTTAGTATGGGGAATTTTGGTATGTGCTTAATTACACATACCTTTGACCTAATAAAACGTGCTTAAAAGACTAAAAACATACCAAAAATACATTGTATTTGTGTGTTTTGCATTTGTATTGTGCAGGTAACGGATATCAACAAAAAGGACAAAAATCAAGCCAAAACGGACAAAACCGAGCACGGAATGGAAAGAGCGTAAAAAGTCAAAGTCAACAAAAGTCAACAAAGTCAAAGTCAAAGACGGAGCCGAAAGCGAAGAAATCTTAAATGGGCCAACCCGTACCAATTTAATAGGCCGGGTCAGCCCATTAAGACGCCATTTATAAGACTTATATGTTTTTAAGCCTTAAAACCCTTTTAAAACCCAAAACCTTACCCGACCCAAACATTAAGCCCAAATCCATACACCCTTGAAAACCCTTTCACCACAAGTCCTTAGTCCTTAAGGACTAACATTGCAAATCCCTTAACCATTAACTCTAACCCCGTTACCCTGATTCACCCCAAATCAAACATTTCTCGCCAAACCTCTATTAATACTATTCATCTATCTTCTTTACCTTGACCTCTGCACCTACAAACAAAACCATCACTCTCAAATCTCAACCCCACTTCACATGGGCCAATTGCCATCGGAAATCCACTTAAACACCATTGGCTGCAAGAGAAGAAGATAAGAATTGAGGGTTAAGATTGAAAGGATTAGGCACCAAGCAAATCCAATGGCTATGATGACTTGGAGACTTCTCTCACACAAGAAACACACCCTCAGTTATCACTCACAGAAGAAACACACTTCAAAGACTTCAAGACCTAGCATTCTTCTATATATAGGGACTCTTGTAAGCCTTTGGAAAAATAGTTTTTTAAGTAGTTTTTAGTTTTAGTTTTCAGCTTATATTTAATGTTTTTAAGTTTAATGTACTTTTTTAAAAGCCTTGTACTGATTTTAAGTTTAATGAAAAAGTTAAGTTTATGTTAAATCTGTTTTTAAGTTGAATGCATTTTACTTTATAAAACTGTTGTTTTTAAGCTCACATAAGCTCTTTTACCTTTACTTAAGCTGTTACTTAAGCATTGTAAGCTTGTCCATAGCCTATAGTGTCCTAAGTCCATTTTTACCAAAATTCACTCAAAAAGCTACTTGGAAGATAAGCCAGAAATGGAAGGGCTTATGGGTTTCACTAGCTTGTCTTTGACAAGCTAGAGCTTGTAGATCAACTTATTTACCCTGTTTTGAGCAAGGGTTTTGTAAGTTCTCCATTTTCTCACTTTTTAGCTTAAACTGCCAACTGCTTATTTGCTTATTTATATTGCTTATCTTTGTGTTTTAACTGCTTATTTGTCCTTATCTTATCTTATGCTTAAACTGTTTTTAGTTTTCATAAGCTTTCTTAGTTTGTTTATAGCTTAAAATGGTTTTTAAATTTTTAAAGGGGTGTTTGGCACAAGCAGTACTAACTTATGTTAGTACTGCCTAGGCCATTTTGGTTTTGTAAATCAGTTTCAACAAGCTCTATTAAGTTCTTTAAATTAGTTTTTAAAAGTTTTCAAGGTTTAAAACTCTTTTTCAAAGAATTTAGAAGTCATGCCTTGAATCTGTGGAGTTTTTATTGCATCATTCAGCTTATTTGCTTAGAGTTAGATTAAGTGCTAGTTAATGATGTTTTCATACTTGTTTATGTCTCAAAATGTAGTAGAAATGAGTTGTTTTAAGTGTGCATGTATCAAGTGAGTTTTAGTTAAAATCTGTCAAGTGTTAGATTTCAGCTTCAAAGTTTAAAAAGCCCTTTTTCAACCTCAAATTTAGATAAGTTAAAATTAGTTTTAGGATCTGATTTTCATAGCATAAGTTCATTAGGTGTCTAGCTTAATCTGTTTAAGCTTATTTTGTTTTCTAAAAGTCTTTTTCATAGCTTAAATTAGGCCTGCTCCTTTGCATTTTAACTTTTATTAAAAACTTAAAAAACTGAAAACAGCCTGAACTGTCCTTTTTATAAGCCTTTTTCCTAGCTTATTTGTTTTTCAAAATGCTTTTTCTTTTCTGATTATTGTAGCTTATAGTATAAGCTTTATTGTTCATTAAGTCATTAAGCCATAAGGATCCATTTCCTAGCTTAAAAATAAGTTAGAAAAGTGTCCCTAGGGCTGTTTGGTTAGTAGTTTTTGGCCAAATTTCTTATTAGCTTATTTGAGCTTTTAACCTGTTAGGATTGCTTAAACTTAGTTTAGATTTGCTTATTAAGTTAAGATTAGGACCTTTTAGCTTAATTTAGTTTAGGTTAGAGCTTATTTAAGTTTTTTAGCATTTCTTGTCTAGAATTTTTAGTTTAAAAGCCTTTAAGTGATTCTGTCATTTTAGCTAATTTTCAGTTCCTTTTATTAGCTTATTCTTGTTCAATAGTTCTTATTAGGTATAGCTTATTGTTGGTTATTAGCTTATTTGCTTTTTCTTTTGTTTATTAAGTCTAAAATGCCAAGTAGTTTAAGCCTTTAGTCATTTAGTTTTGTTAGCTTATTTTCGTGCTTATTTGTGGTTTGTATAAAAAGTCATTTTTCAAAAGTTGCTTATTTTTAAGTTATAAAGCTTTTTCAAAAAGAAAAATTAGGCAAAATAAAAACATTGGGAAATTGGGAAGTCTAGGGTGAGCAAGGCTCGAACCCTGGACCTCACTGTAACACCCCCAAAATGGCTCGCTGAGTCAGGGGGCGTGTTACTTCATAGATCAACAACACAAGATATATATAGAACGACCATTAAAAGTTGTAAAAACGGATA
>BQNB010112353.1:0-22173 GCA_026074375.1 Tanacetum coccineum
CAAGAACAAAGATATCAAGAACGATTCTTGTGCTCGCGAGAATCCAAATGTATGTAACCCGACCCGGTTAATTATATGCATGTTAATTATACGATTTGTTACCGCTTCCGCTATTACGTGCTTTGATGATTTATTTAGATTATAATTGTTATGCATGCTAAATTCCAACATTTGCTTCTCGGCACTAGAGATGCAAATAAATCGGTTAAAACCGGTTTTCGGTTATTAGAAAACCGGTTTTAAAAAAACCGGTTTTTCTAATAACCGGTTTCGGTTTTTTCGGTTTTTCCGAAATCGGTTTTTTTCGGTTATAAATGTTCGGAATCGGTTTTTTTCGGTTATAAATTTTCGGAATCGGTTTTTTACCGGTTCGGTTTTTTTCGGTTATAAATGTTCGGAATCGGTTTTTATACCGGTTCGGTTTTTTTCGGAATTTAAAACTTCGAACATTTATTTAATAAACTTGTTAATTATCAAACATTTAATTAAACAATACACCGGAAACATACTAAACAAATACAATCATAACTTTTTATTTGCACCGGAAACATACTAAAAAAATACAACCATAACTTTTATTTAAACAATACAATTATACAACTAATTATATATAAATTACTTACATTCGTGCTTCGGCTGGCCCATTCACCCGCAAAACCATATTAGTGTACTCAAGTAGTCAAAAAAGAATTTTTTTTTTTTTTAAAAAAAACTCATTAGTGTTCGGTTAATTAGTTACTCAGTGAGTGTTTTTTTTTAAACTTTTTTTTAAACAAACTATAGTTGTTTTTTTAAAAACATATTTAGTGTCTCAAGTAGTTAAAACCGGGGGGTTTTTTTTTTAAAAAAAAGTCAAATCTAATCTCTACTCATCTCTCGTGTTACTCTCTAGAGGAGTGTGTTTGTGAAGCTGTATGAGAGAAATTTTGGAAAAAAAAGGTAATGTAGGAGAGGGGGGAGCATGGTGAGAGATATAATTGCTATTCGGTAGGATGTGGTGAGTGGTTGTTCTTGTGTAGGTTGGTGTGTGTGTTGGGCTTGTTTGTTGATCAATCGCGTGTGTGTGTGTAATAGAGAGAGAGAGAGAGAGTGACACTGGTAAATATGAGAGGAAAGATCTATTTGGAGAGAGACACCCCCCCCCCCCCCCCCCCCCCCCCCCCCCCCCCTATCTTAGTTCGGGAGAGTGTTCGAGGTTTAGAGATGATTAAAAAACCGGTAAACGGTCTAACCGGTTCGGTTATATTTAACCGAACCGGTTAAAAAAACCGGTTTTTTAAAAAACCGGTTTCGGTTTTTTCGACCGGTTTTTTAAAAAACCGGTTTAAACTTGCATGTCTACTCGGCACCTTTCCATGTTCGATCATGTCAGTAAAGGACCAAAAGCATTGCTCTTAAAGCGATAGGTCAAAAACAAAAAGAAGTGCTTTCCTGAATGAGTATCTACCCAATAAAAACAACTGCGTATTGCCTTTCTTCATATTCGTCCAAGTAAGTCACGACACAAGTATTAATGGATAAATTATTTGTTGACTAATGTTATTTAGGCCTAGAATCCATTCTTAAATATATGTTTAATGCATAAATCACTTGTATATTTTTATTATGTATTTTTTCTCTTTAAATTCTCACCAATCATTTTTTTTAAATCCACCAATCAAATCATTAGGCATACTAATTGGGCATGAGAATCATTTTTCTTATTTGTTTTCCTAGGTGGTTTTAGTTGATTTTCTCAAAAAAAAAGTTTTTGTTATTTATGAAAGTGGTACACGCGCGTATCCAAAGAATGAGTAATGGTGTGTTTTGTGAAAGGGTTATTGAGGCTTATCGTGGCTTGAGCTTTTAAAATAAGTCTCGATCGTTTGTCGCACGAGTTTATGAAAATGGCTTCTAAGTCATAAGTCTCTATAAGCCACAATCCTATAAAAGAGGCTAAAAACTTTAGCCCGAGGCTTTTGAACAATAAATTATTTATTTACTCACAAAAATATATAACATATGCCAAAAACTCATTTAATTATGTCATTTTTAGTAATTCTAGCCCATTTTTTAAACAAGTTTTAAAAAATACAAATTTCAATTTTAGATAATATAAATCCTAATCCTAGCTCTAACCCCAACGGCCAACACAAGCCTCAACCCCAACCCATTTCGCCAAACATACCATAAATCTTATACTAATCAAGTAATAAATGCCTGCGACTTTTATTATTTATAAAAGTGGTATGCGCGCGTATCTAATATATGAGTAAATCTTATTCTACTTTCATCTTTCTAGTTGAATAGTTGTAAGAGAAGAGGTGCAGGTGACACGAATAACACGTTATTGGTGTGTCACTTTAGAGTCAATTTAGCATCTTTTGATCAACTTAGCATCTTTTGGTAACATCTTAATAACTAAAGCATCATTTCCAACAAAAATACTAATAACACGCACAAAACCTCATGAGAGTTAACCCTCACTCACATACAAAATTACGTACGACGCAAATGAGTGGGTTGGCTAAATTGCCAACGTCACAAATTGGTGGTGTAGTATGGCATGTTGATAGTGGCGTGCCTCTGGTCCATTTTTTCCAATGGCTTGCCCATACCGAGCTCTCTAAGAGTGCTAGCTATAGTCTTACCGAATAACATGTTGCATCTACTCAACGTCAGCGTCAACTCATGATCCCTCGAATAATACTACAACAACTAAAACACCCTCATCAGCAAAAAAAAACAAATAACATGTCGTTGGTACCTTTTTTCATTTTAATTAACACAATATAAACTCAATTTGAAATACGATATATTAAAAATTCGAAACCAATTACAAATATGAAACGAAATAAAAATACAAAAAATATTAAAAACTATGATACAACAAATAATAAAAACTACGATGCGCCAAAGTGTATTGCTAGGATCTTGTCTTAAGTTTTCTGATATTAGCCGCAACTTCTGTTTTCCCTTCGGTGCTGAAATTAAGAAACTTCAATTCCTCGATTTTTTTGTGTGTCGATAAGCTCTAATTTTCAAGCACGTTTTTGGCGTAAATCTTCTTGGACAATATCCTTGAAAGCTTCTTTACCTGTTAAAGATGATCGAACCGATTTGGACGAGTTGGATTTTTTACTCTTGTTAGGCCTTGGCTTGCCGGGAGTACGTGCTATTGTATCGTCTCAAATAGATCGTTCGGATCTTCAATGTCATCGGTCGTACAAATACGTCTTCCGGGTATAACGAATTTGACACCACACCATTTTGTGGTGATCTTTCTACGCATCACACTCTTCATAGTGGACAAATGCAAACCTGTAAGTTTTGAAAAATGTCTTATAACTAGCCACGTTGAATCATTTTTTCACACCCTCAAATCGGGTCGCAGCGGAATACGTAACCGGGGCGTGACTCCGTGAGTTTTTCATCTCAAGTAAGTTCCCTCCTGGATGTAATTCATCCTTCATTGCTCTAATCCCTAAGAAACATGATGCGAAGTTTGTTAAAGATTACAGGCCAATTAGCCTCATTGGGTGTTTTTACAAGATCGTTTCTAAGATTTTGGCTAATCGTCTTAAGATGGTAATATCTGAGCTTATTAGTGATGTTCAATCTGCTTTTGTATCCAACCATCAAATTCTTGACGGTCCTTTCATCTTAAATGAGCTTATTTCTTGGTGCAAAGCTCATAAATCGAAAGCCATGATTTTTAAAGTGGATTTTGAAAAGGCTTTTGATTCTGTGAGATGGGACTTCTTAGATATTATTTTAAGAAACTTTGGGTTTGGCATTAAATGGAGAGGATGGATTCAAGGATGTCTTTCGTCGGCTATGGGATCTATTCTTGTTAATGGTAGTCCGACCGCTGAATTTAAGTTCCACAAGGGTTTGAAGCAAGGAGACCCCTTATCTCCTTATTTGTTCATCTTAGTTATGGAAAGTTTGCATCTTTCTTTCAATAATATCATAAATGCTGATCTTTTTAAGGGTATCCGATTTGATGATTCGTTGACGTTATCTCATCTTTTCTATGCTGATGACGCAGTCTTCATTGGCAAATGGGATAGAGCAAACATCCTTACCATAGTTCGTATGCTCAAATGCTTCTTTTTGGCTTCGGGTCTTCAAATCAATATTCTTAAGAGTAAACTCATGGGCATTGGAGTCTCTAATGAGGAAGTTCTTGCGGCAGCTAACATTATTGGGTGTTCTACTTTTTCCACTCCGTTCTCTTATCTTGGTGTCAAGGTTGGGATGTCTCCTTCTAGGAGAAAGGCTTGGGATGAGATAATTGGTAAGGTTTCTAACAGATTATCAAAATGGAAAATTAAGACTCTTTCCGTTGGTGGACGTCTTACGTTAATCAAGTCTGTCCTTACGTCCTTGCCTCTTTATCATATGTCGCTTTATAAAGCTCCTTTGGGTGTTCTTCGTGACTTGGAATCCCTTCGCAGAAAATTTTTTAATGGTGCCGATATAAATGAAAAGAGATTCTCTATGATTAGTTGGAACAAAATTTTGGCTTCTAAACAAAAAGGAGGGCTAGGTGTGTCCAGCTTCTTTGCGCTTAATAGATCCTTATTATTTAAGTGGGTTTGGAGATTTCTTTCGCAGGATGCATCCCTTTGGCATCGTCTTATTGCTGTTTTATATGGCAATCGTTCTCCTTTTGTTCACACAGGTTCGGTTTCCAGTTTATCCCCTTGGAATTGTATCTTGAAAGAGCTCAATTCTTTGTCCGCAAAAGGTATTAACCTTCTTGCGCTTTTGAAAAAGAAAGTGGGAAACGGTGCGAACACTCTCTTTTGGGAAGATTGTTGGATTAATGATGTCCCCCTTAGCAGATCTTTTCCTCGTTTATATGCGTTGGAGCTCAAAAAAGGTATTACGGTTGCAGATAAACTCATTGATGCTTCGTTTGTTGCTTCTTTTCGTAGAAACCCCCGTGGAGGGGTGGAAGAAGAGCAGCTTCACCATCTAGTTGAACTTGTTGGGTCTATATCTTTATCTCCTTCCAATGATCGATGGGCATGGCTTCTTGGATCTTCTGGTGAGTTTTCTGTTCACTCGGCTAGAACATTTATTGATGATATTCTTTTACCTTTTGTTGGTGACGTTACTAGATGGGTGAAAGTGGTTCCAATAAAGGTAAATATTTTAGCGTGGAAAGTTTGTTTGGATAAGCTCCCCACGAGACTTAACCTTTCACTTCGTGGGATTGATATTCCTTCTATTATATGCCCAAATTGTGGTTTAGCTGGAGAATCATGCTCGCATCTTTTCTACTCTTGTAATTTAGCTCGGACTTTATGGCGTAAAATTGCTCGATGGTGGGAAATTGATATTCCAGATTTTTCTTGTTACGAAGAATGGATTGCTTGGTTCAAAACTACTCGGTTTTCTAAAGCTCAAAAGGAAATGCTAGAAGGGGTCTTTTATGTTATGTGGTGGATGATTTGGAAATTCCGCAACCAAGTGCTTTTTGGATCTTCTCATCCGCGTATGGAGCTTCTTTTTGATGATATTGTTTCGTACTCTTTTACTTGGTGTTCCAATAGATGTAAAAACAATATTGATTGGATTTCTTGGATGAAATGTCCTAAATCCATATCCTTGTAATTTCTAGCTCCTTGCTAGTTTTTTTAATAATATCAATTTGCCGTTCAAAAAAAAAAATTCAACACAACCTCTTGACCAAGTGGGCCCACACTCCTTTAGTGATGACATGTATTGTCGCTAAAGGTGTTTTTGGTATTAAATCAAAAATGTGTATTTAAATTTTTAATAATTAATAAATATCGTTAGTGATGACATATGTCGTTGCTAAAAGTATATTCGATTTAGTTATTTAAATATCTAAAATATAATGATTAAAAGGTTTAGCTAATAAGAGCCTTATGAGTTGTATTTAAGCCTCATCATTTGTCTAAAGAGCATAAACTCATTATTTTCATATTTATACCTGTTTAATGATTATAATAATAAAAAGTATTGTTAATCATTAAATATTTGAATTATTTTTAGAACGGTAATTTTTTTCACACTCTATACCACCTATCTCATAATATTATATCTCACAAATGCCTTTAGCAAGGCTTGAACCCATAACCTTCCGATTGGTAGGGAACTCAGATATCATTAGACCAAAGTTTTAGCCTCAAAATAATGAGTCAAACAAGGAAGTATCGGTTATCTATCTATCAAGTCTCGGTCATCATATTATATATGTTGTAATAGGCTAGTCGGGATTAGAGGCTCGTGATACAAATCTAAAATTGTATGCGTCTCGGGCCAAAAGCGCAACCAAAGCCAAGCCTGACCCGTTTATACTAAACCTAGGTGTCACCTTGGTGCACCTATAAATACCCCTCTCCTTAGCATGGAGAGGGTGTTGATTATATTGCTTGTTGTATGAGCTTGTATAATCCACCATCTCTTTTCCTCGCTCTAATTTCTTCCATCCTACTTTCTTTCTCTATTTTCTATGTTCATCGTGTAAGTGATAAGTGAAATATTAGGTAAGTATCATTTTTAACATTTGCTATCAATCGCCAAGGGGTGATTTAGATGTGTTCGTGTGCTTTTTAATAGAATTTGTTTTGTTGAAATTCTATAAGTTCATAAAAATGAGGGTTGATCTTCCTAACTACTCAAGGTTTTATCTTGTTTAATGTTTAGGAGGTATTAAAATTTTATTTTTTGTAGTTTTAATATTTTCGGTCTAAAAAATGCACCATTTTAGATTAAAAAGTTTGAATTTTTAAGCGTTTGGTTCAAAAAGTTTTTTTTATGCTTATTTAGCGTGTTTACAATACGACTACGTAAAAATCTTGGATCAAATCGGTTAAAAGAAACGTGTCTTTAATGTCATTTTTATCTCGTCGTGCATCGAATTTGAGTTTGCAAAAAGTTTCATCGGATGTGATTTCTATACAACAGAAAGGAAGCACAGTAATTTGTTTTGAGAAAAATTGCATCGAAATTGTTAAGAAAAAGTCTATCGAAGTTTGGTTAGTGAAAATTTGATTCCATCGAAATGAAAAAATAGTACAACGAAAGTGAAAAAAATAACAAGGACGCCGAAAAGGAAATAAAAGGACTACCGAATTACAAACGAGAAATGCTAGATTCACACCATTTTTACAAACAAAAGTCCATATAAATAGGTGTCGCTTGATTATGGAAAATAAAAATTAAGAAAGAGAAAACTTTATGTAATTTAATTGGTATATCTCATATGGCCACATGTGTTTATTTACAACATGTGTTTATTTACAGGATTTGAAATGATATAACACAAAGAGCTTGCTAGCTCAGTTGGCATGTTGATGTGTGTTGCGTGGTTATATCAAAGGTCTCTAGTTGGAATCGGATTAACGTCATTTTTGTGTTTGTATTTTTAATAATATTCTTGCAAAGCTCTATAATTGCATATATATATCCAACTAAAACTTATAATTATATATATATATATCCTCATAAAACATAAAAAATTACATATATATCCAAATTCTTAAATAAATTCAAATAAAACCTTTAAATATATTTACAATTATTATTTAATAATGAATTGACCATTATATCTAGGGGTGAGCATGGTGCGGATTCTGGCAAAAACCACATCGCATTCGCAATTGCGGATTTTAAAAAGTGAGGATCCCCGACCTTGCGGTTTTTGCGGGTTTTTTGCGGTTTTTGTGGGTTTTGCGGGTTTTAACCGCACCGCACCATCACTTTTAATTTATATAATTAATATGGGTTTTTGCGGTTATTGGTTTACAATGTTGGTTTTTGCAGTTATTGGTTTACAATGTTGGTTTTTTCGGTTATAACAATGCATATATTTAATGTAAACACACATCACTTAGAATATTATTGATAATATGCACTAGAAGCCTTATAAGACACATAAAATAATCAATGTGTCGTTTTTCGATTTTAAATAATCAATGTGCGGTGCGGTGCGGGTTTTGTGGTGCGGTTTTACGGGTAAAACCGCAACCGCACCGCATTTGCGGTTTTTCTTTTTTCTTAAAACCGATCCACCGATTTTTGCCGTGGTGCGGTTTTTGTGGTTTTGTGGTTTGCGGTGCGGTTTCTGCTCACCCCTAATTATATCCTTACGACCTTGCCCATCAATATTCTTCTTCTTGCTTCTTACTATTATTTTGTCGACATTTTGTTAAAATTACTGCACAATTTTCCCTGAAATAATTGTCCTCTGGTTATTAAACAATTATTTTGTTTACCTCCTATTTCATCATAATTTGTTGTATTATTTAGTATATATTGTTGTCTATTTACTGGTTTCGTGCGTATTCATTGGTGTTTGTGGCACCATTCGTGGTGTGTGTTTTAATTGTGTTCGAAAAAAGACCAAGAAAAGGAATCTAATCGGAGTTTAATTAGAGACAGCATCATATTTTTCATGTGAATCTCATTTTTTTTTGTCAGTAGCCTTATTTTAATATTACAATAGTAAATTTTATTTTTCATGTTTTGTGTTTAAAGAATAAGTCGAAGAAGGATGATTATCATATAGAACAAGAAGGATATAACAGTTAGTTAAAAATTAAATAAGATTTTGTATGTTTTTAAATGTTTTAATTATATTTAAATTAAAGATTTGGATATATAAGTTATTTTGTATGTTTATGGAGGATATATATGTAATAAATGGTTTAGGTCGGATATATATGAAATTATAGAGCTTTGGAAGGATATATATGCAATTTCCCATTTTATTAATACCATTTTAGCTTCATCGAAATTGAAGTACAAGTATCAAAATTGGAAGTATGATATCAAAAGTTGTAATAGCCTAGTTTATTTTAGCTCCATCGAAATTGAAGTACGAGTACCGAAATTGGAAGTATGATATCAAAAGTTGTAATAGCTTAGTTTATTTTAGCTCCATCGAAATTGAAGTACAAGTACCGAAATTGATTGTAACGATTTCGGTCCAATTCTTGTAATAGTATTTTTTTAGTCATTTTTAGTTAATATCCTTTCACCGAATTGCTACGAAGACTTGTTCGAGAATTGATTTGTCCGAGAAAGAGATCACAGAAATTGCTTTGTTCGAGATAAGTTAGATCGAAAAATGTTATGTCCGATATCGGGTAGTTTTTCATCGAATTTGGCTTTCATCGAAATTGATTATCGAAATTGACAATCGAATTTGATCAAGACATTCGACAACAAAACTTTATCGTCTTAAGATTCTCAAATCATTTTCACAATTCACATTCAATGGAAACAAAAGATACTTTATCTTCGTATTTGGATTAAGAGGAACACGAGATACAACGAATGCATAAGCAAACAAAGATTTTGAAAGACAACTCCATGAACAAATTTAATGTACTCAAAACAACCACTCAACGTCTCAAAAGGAAGACTTTCCCTAACTGTCTCCCCTTTCAACGAGTATTTGCAAGAATCTTTGGTACAGACGTCAGAACTTTCATGTATGAGTTATTTCACAACATGAATAACTTAGAAATACAACTCAAAAAAGAAAATTTTCATGAGACGGATTCCAAGAATGCCTTCTGATTACTCAAAACACAGTTTCAAGAGTTCTTTCATTCAAAAGTGTCAAAGACTTCAAATTATGAGCAAGATGCTCGTGAAGCAAGAGAGTACTTCAAAAACTACACTCAAGTGAAAGCTCAAACCTTCAGGATATATTAATCCAAAACATGGACTCCATTGAGAAATGTATTGTTAAAAGAGCACTTTATGAACAAGAGATTCAGAAAAGGTTGAAACGGTTGAATGACAAAAAGTTGCAGATTCAAGAGTACAAGGCTCAAGCGGTTAAAGCATTGGATGCTAGTTTGGGAAACATAGAAAATAGTGGGATTGTTTCAGTCAAAGGGAATGCAAATATTTCAGAGAATGATTGCAGCAAGACAAAGAATGATCAAAGCTCAGAAAAACAAAGCAGCACATCTAGGAATGAAAGCAGTTGGTCAGGGAATGTGATGGGTGTCGAATCCAACAAAAATAAATCCAACTTCTTTTATTTGTAGATAACAACAAGTAGGGTCGAGTCCACATAGATTGGTTTAGATTAATTCTTAAATAACGAACAAGTAACAGGGGGTTTAGGTTTTTGACAAGTAAATAACAAGATAATAAGACGACTGATTAAACTAAGCACTTGAAAGAGATATAAATTGAGGCGAAAAATACTATCTAGTCAAAGGTACTATCTAAGTATGAATCCATGGTTCATCATTGACACTAAAACATTTCAGGTACTTGCGAATAAATTGGTTATGGTTACTAACAAGCTCTAGTAACATGTCTCTCCTTAGCGTGTCGATAAATAAAACAAGCTCTTTGGTTATTTCTCTCATCAAATAACGAGTCCTAAACAAGCTCTTAAGACTTAATTTTCGATAGCATTAAACTTTAGAGAAACTATCAATTATGGTTGATAAATACATAAGTTCGATTCATCTAAACCAATTTACAAATTCCCTTAATAATAATCGAAAACTTGACCATAATCAATATTGTTAATCACTACAAGTATTAGAATATTCAAGCAATTACGGACTTCAATTCCTAAATAGCAAAGTAGTTTTTCAACTATTGAATCACAAAATGAAATTCAATTAATCAAACTAGCGAAATTCAAACTGAGAATTTGCAAATACTCACAAGTACCAAAATAATTAAAGCAATGAGTCTCAAAACCTAATCGGATTCATAACATAGAAAAACCTTTAACTAGATAATAAATAAAATTAGCTACTCATGGTAAAGAGGAAGAAACCACAACTATTAAATGTTGAAAGCCTGATCTTCGATCTTCAATTCCTTTCTGTTCTTCGTCTTTGATGTTATTGTCTGTCCTCCTGTTGCCGCACCTCCTCTTGTTTTTATAGTTTTTTTTATAACCGCCTACTTTGTCCCATGATGCCACGATCTGCTATCCTTCCTCATGAACCGTTCTCTCTTTTTTTTATCTTAAGATCAGGTTCTCTGCTCTTTTTAAGATAACTTTGGCTTTAATACATCAAGTTCCTCCAACTTTCAGCCTCTTGTTAGTTTAGTCCTCATATTTTATGCCTACAAAAAGACATATGTTTTGTGAGGTAGTTTAGTCTCTTAAAAATCAACCTTTACTTATGTAAATGCACCACTCTCTAATTTACTTCACTTGACACAAAATGCAAATATAATCTATCATTTAAAACTATATCAATAATAAAATATGAGAGAATATGTATTAAAAATTATGTATATTACGCACTTAACAAATTCCCCCACCCTTAGCTTTTGCTCATCCTCGATCAATACACAAACAACTTCTCTAACGAGATCAAGTTTACCATGCAGAAAATAACCAAACCACTCAGAATACGTAACAGGTCATGAGCTATTGCACTTATACTACTTACAGGAACTTTGAGAACATTTTTACCTGAAAATGGAAGGAACTAAATATGGATTCTCTCATAAGAATTTATGCTCACCTCTCAAGTATTTGGTGTGTAAGTGTTTCACTCAAATTCGTTTCAAAGAAGTGACATACCATAAGCTTGCATAAGTTCTCATTCTCCACTACTTAGAAGTACATATTACATGAATCTGATGGACTTTGTTTGGCTATAATTGGGTTATGGGTAATGGCAGGAAACGTGTATGCTAGAGGTTCAGGAAAAGTAGCAGATATGTGGGTTAATGGTTCAGGCATGGCACATATATAACACGAGTTGTTCACTTCTAAATCGTCTTCAACCTCAACGTAGTAATCTGTTCTTAGTTTCAAAACTGCAAAAGATGACCAAAATTGAAGAGGCGCATCCACTCGACAACATCAATCAATAAGCCTAAACTTTCAAAAACTCAACATCTGATCTCTCTTCTCTTTTTCTGTATTTATGTATGTACAAACTTGAATAACAGCTGTAGCAACTTCAACAATCAAACACTTTCATTTCTTTCTTTTTTTTCCACTAACAAACTAAAATAAGAATTTTAGACTACACTCTTCATAACAGCTCCAAAAGTTGTACCTCTACCACCCCACTCTCATTTATTTATATCTTGTTTTACCCGTAATCACATATGCACTCTGCCAACTTCTTGGGTCAGAATAGTAAAGACAAAGAGGTATCAGGTTCTATTTAGAGGTTGTAAGGAAAGAGGTTATTGTAGGTGCAAGGTTTATGATGAAGGTTGCAAGAATGAAGGGTTATTGTATGCTCAAGTTGGTTATGGGTAATAGTATTTATTTCTGTTTATGTTATGTGGTTTCTGTTTGTGTAGTTTATGGTTGAACCTAAATGCCAGCATCACTTTCATGCTTATGTATTCAATGTAGTCTCAAAGAGAACAAACGCAAGCTCTAGATATCAAATCAATGAAAGAATAACTCTCATGATGAATAGAAGGAAAGATGAGACTGATATCAGTAAAAAAGGCTCAATACCTCACAGGGTTGTGTTTGGGGTTTACCAAATTTAGTCCTAAATCATTTTCAAGAAAAATGGCTGCTAGTAAACAATAAGTTGTAAGATTTATAGCTCAATCATGTTATGGACCTTTCAAACTCAATTAAATCTTCATGGTAAACCATCAATAACATCAGAAAAATCGTTTCAAATTATTTAATTTTTTTATTTAAATTTTTTTATGGCTTACTTTTGCATTCTGATGAAAAATGAAGAAATTAAATCCGAACTCCCCCACCCTTAAACCATACATCGCCCTCGATGTATTCAACAAGAGGTGTATAAGCATATTAAAAACGAAAAGTAAAGCAAAACTTCCCTGGATTTTGTGCTTTAAAGTGAGATGTCCTCCGATTTTGCTCCATAAACATAGATGCAACCAGACTAAGGTTGATGATCTTTGAGCCTTGTCTTGGTTCCAATGAGCTTAAGGAAGCCATGAGTAGCCATTGATTACTAAAATAAAAGCAACTAAATTAAAACTAGAGCAAAGATAAAAAGATTAATAACATATAACATTGGGTTGCCTCCCAATCAGCGCCTTTCTTTAACGTCTTTGGCTAGACTCGGCTATGCCTCAAGCTGCATAGATCGGAAGTTCCAAGCTCATTTCCTCTATGTTGCACAATTGAAATCTGTAACATCCGAGAATTTTCGAATTTTTGAATGACGATTTCAAATCGTTGACTTTTAGGGTCTGGCTTGACTTATAAGAAATGTTTCTTAGGTGGACGCTGTAGCGTTCCATCTTTATTATAACAAGATGTATTTTCATAGTTATAAGATCGCTACCTTTTTGTTATTACTGTTGTACGTTCGTAATAGATAGTCTTGTGAATATTTGTGGGTTATTCTCCCGGTGCCGGGTTTGCAATACCTCTTATACACCCAAGCTAACTTTGTGGTTGCTCAACCTGTTATTATCCGGGATAATATTATTGTAGAAGCGGGCCACCTTGCGAGCGCGTCTTAATAGTTGATATAACTTATCAAAGTGAATAATAAATTTAGGACATGTAAAACATGTGTGAGGTAGCTCAATTCCCCACTATTTCATAATATTCCAAAAGACAATACAAAATAAAGAGAAATAACATACTGGCCCTCCGGAGCATCATACTTGCCGGGCCGGTGCAATACACTACATGTATATAACACTTTTTTAAGATAACAGATGTTCCATGTCCCAAAGGTCATTTCCTTTTTGATCCTTAAGCTTGTAGGCTCCCTTTCCTAATGACTCCGTAACTTCGTATGGTCCTTCCCATTTAGGGCCAAGTTTTCCTCCGTCCTTGGCGTGGCTTGCATCATTGCTACGGTAGACCATTTCCCCTTGCCATGAAGCTTGTGCTTTCGAACCTTAGAGTTGAAGTACTTTCCATTTAGTAGCTTTACTTTTTGCCTCTTGAATTGCTGCTTGTTCTCTTTTTTCTTCTATGAGGTCCAAGTTTATTCCCAGGGCTTCGTTATTCTTTGTCAGGTCCAATTCCGCAGTCCGGAGTGTTGGCATGCCTATCTCTGCTGAACGAACTTCTTCCGTGCCGTATGTAAGTTGAAAACAGTCTCTCCATTGCTTGATTTGATCATGGTGCGGTGTGCCCATAGGACGTGTGAGAGTTCTCCTATCCAATCCTTGCTTCTTTCATCCAATCGAGCTTTGATTCCCTCTCCCAGACTCCTGTTTGCCCTTTCGACCAAGCCATTTGCTTGTGGGTGCTTCACGGAGGCAAAACACTGGCGGATACACAGTTTTTCGCACCACTTTGAATGGATTTATCACGAACTGCAATCCATTAATCGGATACTATTTCACCCTGGTAGGACCAAACCTGCAAACAATGTGTCCCATAAGAACATCTCACTTAATTGCATGTGATTAACCGCAACGGGCTTTGCTTCAACCATTTGTTGGAAGTAGTCAATAGCAAACGATTTAAAAAACTTGACTTTGCAGTCCCAACAAGTTCCGGGAAGGGTACCGTCTATGCGATCCCCCAGTGTTATAGAATATCAATGGGGGAAGACGTAATGGGGTTAAGTTTTGCTGCGGATTTCTCGGAATGGGACGATGGACTTGGCAGTCATTTCATTCCCTTATTAGTTTTCCGCGCATCCGTAAGCATTTTTGGACTATTAATATCCCCGTCCCGTAATATTCCTTGCGACCAGAGATCTAGGACCGGATACATGCTACAAAGGAGATTCCTTCAAATTTTCTCTTAGTGACGTAGTTTGCGTTGAAGTGGTCCGACCGCACGGAGCCACGTTCCCCAGAAATGATCTTCTTGTATAAAGTTCCATTGATAATTTGTTGGTTAACGATGCCTGCGACGTACCACCTAGTTTCTTTTTTGTCTTCCGAAGATTTTCCTTTGTAAGGTATTCATATATGAGTGTCCACCATGTTTGCTCTTTCCTCCTCCACTATAAGCCAGGACTTCCCATACCATATAGAACTTTCCTTAATTCTGTCCACAATACTTGCTTTACTGAGTGAGCAAAAACTGTAGACGCAATCTTGCTTAGGGAGCATCCGCCTTTATGTTTCTCGCTCTCCGTCGGTACTTGATGCTTGATGGAAATACCTTTGAAGTTACTTACGAGTGTTTTTACTTTTTTCAAGTACTAAACCATACCTGATTCCTTTGCTACGTAAGAGCCATTGACCTGGCTTGCTACAAGGCAAGAGTCTACATTCGCTTGAAAGGTTTATTACGCCCATTTTTATTTGCAATCTGAGACCGGGGCTATTAATCTTCATATTCCGCTTCATTGTATGCAGCCTCAAACCTAAACCTCATGACATACGTGAATTCAACTCTCCGGAATTGTCAATTCAGCCCGAAACTATCCGAACCAGCTATACAGGATGACCCATTCTGTAAACAAGACCAAGTGTTCCGTAATTCTTCTGGCTCTGCCATGAGTATCGTCCAGGGATTCTTCATTACCGGATCGCTCAAAACATAAATATCTGTGCCAATAATTGCCCTTATATCGATGTCCCGTGGGCCTTAAGTTGGATGTCATATCCTTCAGCTCAAATTTCCACTTTAGCAATTCTCATCGCTGATTTTGATTTTGACAATAATTGCGTTATCGCTGATCCGTAATTACAACAATTTGTATGTGCCTGGAAGTACTTTTTCAGCCGTCTGCTTGCGCTTGAGTCAATGCGAATACCAATTATTTTTCCATGGGGTGGTAGTTGACCCTCCGGCCCTCGAAGGGCACGGCTTACAAAGTACAACTAGGCAATTTGCATGCCTCCCCATTCGGTCCATCAAGAATAGCTTTGACGCTTCCTTGCCGCGGCTAGTACATGATTATCTCCTCCTTTTCCCTTTGGGTGGCAGTCAGCATTGGAAGTTCTCCTGCTATGAGTTTCTCATCTGTTGAAAGCTACTTCGGCTTCCTTAGTCCATTGGAAATCGCTTTCCTTTGTGCACTTCTTCAGGGATTGAAGAACGGCAGTGATTTTTCAGCTGATTTTGACAGAAATCTTTTAACTTGCGCGTTTTCCCCGTCAGCTTATTGTACGATCCTTATGGCATATCCCGGAGAGCGAGTGTAGGCTAAGGACCCCCAGAATCTGCTTAATCTTGGAATAACTTTCAGTCCTTCATGTGTTTACTTTTGTAGCCCAAAAACATCCCTCCTGCATTTCAAAGGTCGCTTTTTGGATTTAGCTCATGAATTATTAGGCCAGAGAGTTTTGAAAGTTTATCTGCTATGCTCTGATAATTTCTCTTACCGTGTGGCTTTTTATGACGAAGTCATCGACATAACTTCCAGGTTACGTCCGATATGCTTTTGGACTGCCCTTCCTGCTAAGCTTTGGATAAGATTGCCCCGGCATTCTTAGGCCGAATGGCATCTTTTTGTAACAGAATTTCCTTAGCTCGTGATGAATGTTGTCTTCCTCATCTTCCTCTACCATTTTGATTGGTGTATCCTTTTGTATTGCGGTCTAAGGAAGCACTTAAAAGGTGTACCCGCAGAGAGACTCTACTTTTCCATCAATCACCGACAAGGGATAAACCGTCCTAGGACCATGCTTTGAAAAGCTCTTTTGAAACCACACACATTCGCCAACTCCCATTGGTGTTACTTGACCATGACCATGTTGGATAGCAGCTGTGATAGTGGAATTCCTTATCATTGAATCCGACATCTACCATTTTTTCCACTCCTCCTGGATCGCTTTATTTCTTTCCGGCACTTGCCCCCCTTTTCTTATTGTCTGACAGGTGGGCCAATCCCTCTCGGACGATTATGCGTGCTCCGCCATGTGCCGCGAGACGCCCGACATAATCCGCTAGTTTCCAGGCAAAAGTATCCCAAAGTTTTTGCTTAGCAAAGAAGCACATAGTTTCTTTGCGCATTTTCTGTTATAGGTTATACCCCTATGACTATTGTTTTGCTTCGGGTATATCATGATGAATGACCACTTTTATCTTCTCCTCCATCACCTGACTGGTCACGGGGTGTTGTGTGCTAGGTCCGGAGATCATTGCACATTTCATCGGGATAGCTCTGCTGCTTTGTATCGTTACTGTTCCTCATTTAACCGCGGTGATTTTAACTTCCGTTGCCGAATGTACGGCACAGATCTTTCTTATGCCCGTTCTGCCTATTATTCCATTGTGTTGAGATGGTGACCTGATAACCATGAAGTTCATCCATGCGGAAGTGGAATGATCTTCGTCGCCTATCTTTACTAGTAGGGAAATCTAGCTATCGGCCAAATGGTTTATCCACTGAATCCTATGAGTGATGTGGTAGCTGGGACCATCTGGCTTCTTACTTTTGGCCGGGCCCTGACGAAGCAATGTTCGTATAGAACTTCTAAGGACGCACCTCCGTCCACGTATATTCGGTGTACGAAGTGCCCTCCTATTTCAGCTTCGATGATCATTGGTCCTTCCGTTCCGTCTTCCTCCTCCAAAAGACGGAAAAGAGATTGTTGTCTCACGCGAGAGAAACTCTGGGTGACTCCATGGTTTCATTGCACAACTCTCGTATGTGCTTAATTACACATACCAATTTTCATTCTATACCGGACTTGAAAAGACTAAAAAACGACCAAAATACATCGGTATTGTATGTTTTGCATTTGTATTGTGCAGGAACGGATATTCAAGAGCAGGACCAAAAAGAAAGACAAAACCAAACAAAACCAAGCACGGAATAGAAAGGACAAAGTTAAAGGTCAACCAAGTGAAGAAAATACAACTTGAGGGATTAAAAATACCAAAACCTCAAGTTTGTTTTACAAAATTAAAAACACAAGGGTCAAAATGCGAACCGAGCAAAGCATTGCATTGAAGTTATAAGACTTTAGGGGACCAAGCTGCCAACTTACCCAAAAAGCAACCTTTCCCGCCCAACAAACCCAGGTACAACTTGGATGTCCTCCCATACTTCCTGCCCTACAAAACCCACACGACACACCCTAGCCAAAATCATTTTATCCACCCTACTACACAGCCCCCACCCCCCAGGTAGTATAAATGGCCATGTGGCAAACCCTCTCCATTCCCAAGTGTTTTTCAATGGCAGTGATTAGACACCAAAAAGCACAAAAGAAATTGAAGGCTGGGATTTGCTTTAAAATCCCCTCACACAACAAGCACACTAGTTTTTACTCTCTCCAAAGAAGCATAAGCTGCAAGTCAAAGAGAAGAAGACTTCGGCTATAAATAGAGCCTTTTGTAAGCCATTTGAGTATGTGTGATGTTTTTTTAGTTTTTAAATACTTAAAAAAAAATAATTTAGCTTATCTTGTCAATTGTTTTAAGTCATTTACAGCTTTTCACTTTCAGTTTTGTTAACACTTTCAAGTTTAATACACTATGATGTCTTAAGTCAATTTACAATACCAAGTGCTAAGTTTCTTAATTGTGTTGTTTTGTGTTCAAAAAGCTATCAGTACAGCTTATTTATAAGCTGCTTTAATTAAGTAAAACTAAAAAAGTTAAGTAGTTAAGAGAAAATTACAAAAATCACTCTCAAATACACCACAGCTTACTTTATGGATGATAAGCCAGTTCTGGATGGCTTATGGACCTCACTAGCTGTTCTATTACAAGTTAGAGCTGTAGACTCTTTGTTATTAAAACCTGTTATTTGAGCAGGGTCTGTAAGTTCTCTCTTTTTCTTACATATCTTATTTACTGCAAAAGTGCTTATTGTGCTTATTTATTACTTATATTTGCTTATGAATGCTTTATCATAATGTTTAGTGCTTATCTTGATTAGTTGTTAGTTTAAGAGTAGTTTGGTATCACTTCACTGTTAGTACTGGTTAGTTCATATTGAAAAACTGTTAGCCTTAAGTTAGTACTAAGCTAGTTCACTTTTGAACAGTACTAACGGTAAAGCTACAGTACTAACTTCAAGTTAGTACAGTTATTATAACAGTATATTACTAGGTGGTTCATTTTACTTATCATCTTATTATGTTTTGCTTATTTAAGATTCCCTACTTTTTAGAGTAGATTAAACCATTTTCCTTTACTGTCTTTAGGGTAAGCTTAATTAAGCGTATTCCTTTCTCTTTTCAAAAGTATCTTCAAGAGTTTATTCAGTTTTTAGTTTTAAGATTATTTGCCCATTCAGCTTATTTTGGTTGCTTATTTTAATGCATTGAGTGCTTAATGGTATAATTACCTGTTTTAGCTTATTGCTGTTCCTTGCTTCATTAACTAACAGAACTAACCTTAAGCTACCAGAACTAAACATTATCACTAGCAGTATTAACTCAAGTTAGTACTATTTAGTTAATACTTTAAGTATAGTTAGTTAGTATACTCGTTAGAGTTTCTCCTGCTTCTTAGTATAAATTGCTTTTTTTGCTTATTTAGAGTTAGCTATAGCTCATTTGATTGCCTTAAGCTTGTTTATTTGAGCCTCATTAATGTTCTTAGAGTAAAAGTTAAGATGTTTTTTAAACCATTTCTAACTTTTATTTTTTGTTCCTCTTATTTTCTTTGCTTTTTTTAAGTGCATTTGCTTTTAGTATTACATCAAATCAACACATGTATATTCAACACACCAAATGCATCAATATTCTTTTCGATCCATCTCTAAGCCTCGTGGACATAACGACCCAAGGAACACTCTATACTGCTTCCGGTTTTCATTGGTCTCGCATGATTCTGATCCTATTTGTTGGTATTTATATTGTTTATATTGAATACATATAAGGAGTGAGTTTGCGCGATGTCAAATTTTGGCGCCGCTGCCGGGGAGGCTGTGAAAACGATTATCGTTACGTTTGACAATTTGTCGAATTTAAAATCTGTGATATTTTCTTGTTAAAAAGAAATATATATAAAAAGTACAAAAATATTTTTTCAGTTTCTTTTATTAATATAATATCTCTAAAACAAAGACAACCAAAAATATAAAAATATTTTCATAAAAAGAAAAAAAATTCATAATTGGTAAAATACCAAAATATACTAATTCTCATTGAGTTATTATCATAATAAATTCCGGTGAACTTGTTGGTTCCCAACTCCGAAAAAAGATTTAACTTGCCAATGTGTGCTCCTTACAACGAACGGCTCACCTGAAAAGTTAAACAAAACTAAAAAGTGGTATAAAAGGAGGTTGTTCCTAGGACTACGACCCGAAAGGATAAAATCAGCTTCGCGCGATTCCTACTAACCATCCGCACACCTGCTGTGAGTTTTATCTTTTGAGAGTTTACCGGGAAGTAGGAGTAGATAATTTGGTAGAAAGTTGTCTTATCTCATTGTCCGGTAAAATACATTGTTGAATAAATCATTGGAAAAAAAAACAAAAAAAAATATAGTGTAACTTTTTTCTTTTCTATATTTCTATTTTGTGCATATGCGTACTGCCAACAACAGTCGTACACAAGCCCGTAAACTCGACAACTAACAAGTCCGACAAACTTAAAAAAAACTTCTGTTGAATCACCAAATCTTGAGAAGCCAAATAACAATCCTCCTATAGTTACGATGGCCGATAATCGTACTATGGCGCAATTGCTCGAAGCACCCACCGAGGGTTTACGAGGAAGCGTATAGTTGTTCCCCGAAATTACCAGTGAAACAACTTAGAAATCAAGCATGGTCTACTTAACTCGTTGCAAAAACAAACAATTTTTTGGAACACGTAAAAGAAGACCCACATGCTCACTACAATATTTCAACAAATAACTTCTAACGATGAAGTTCCCAAACGTCCCCCGAATACTTCGGTTAAGCTTATGCTTTTTCCCATATTCCCTCGGAGGGAGCACCCAGGATTTGGCTTGAAAAGATCCCCCTCCCAATCAATTCTTACTTGGTATTATCTTGTTTCAAAAATTCATTAACAAATTCTTCCCTCCCTCTAACCAACAAATCTTCGAAATGAAATCACAAAGATATCAACAAAAATTTTATGAAACAGTTATACGAGTGCATGGGACCGATTCAATGATCTTCTTAGGGGATGCCCGCATCATGGGTTTTCAGAATTGCATCAAATCGATACATTCTATAATTCCCTAAATTCGAATGATCAAGATTGGGTCCTGATCCTTGTTTTATATTTATAGATGTCTGTGTTTATTTATATATAATAAGGTGTAAGTTCGCGCGAGTCATTCGTCACTCCCGAAGCAAAGCCATTGTTGCTAAAGTGAGTACGAGCGCTTCCACCTCCGGTGTATCTCCTGATGTTGCTGAATTGAAAGATATGGTTAGAGCTCTACTTCTCGACAAGCAGACATCTCCAGTTCCAACTCCCGCTCCTGTAAAAGTGGTTGAGCAAAGTTGTGTTACCTGCGGTGGTGCCCACTCATATCATAATTTTCCGGCTACCGATAGCAACAATTACCGAGATAACATCCACGAATACATCTCGCAAGCAGCCGCAGCCAATTTCAACCAAGGAAATTCCGGTTACCGTCTGCCACCGATGGCAAACCAAATCAGACTACCCAGTTTTCCTCCCATGCAACACAACAGCCAAGCTCAACAATCAAAATCGTTGGAACCAAAACCGTGGGAATGGTTACAACCAGGGTCAAATCCAACGACCCCAGGTTCAACAACAAACCCTAATGTATCAACCCCCGGTTAATCAACACCCAGCTTACCAAGCTCATCAAGCTTCGGGTGTGTCAAAAACTGATTTTGAAAGTAATATCTCCCAAAAGAGATTCAAACTCTTCAACAATAGTGGATGTAGGAGAATCATCATTACTCTCCGGTTCACAAACATCTTTGACCCGGTCATCATAAATGTCCATCATGTGGATTGACTCTTTGTCTTGACTACCATCCGGTTTAAAAACTATTTTTTCCATACAAGAAATACTTCTCAAACAAGAGAAATATAAGGTAAAAATCTCACTAAAGAAAACACAATTTGTATATTTTTATCCGGGAAGTATTGTACTACTCGGGTCGTGTCCCAACGAAATCGTGAATTGAGAATTGGGAATAATTCGGATTCGAGTTAAGATTGATAAAGGATTTTTGAATTATTGATTATTCTACAAATATAATAGCATGAATTAAAAACAATTAACTAGCTCGAAATTTAAATGCACGAAAAGAAAATTTTAGGAAAAAGAATTGGAATTTTTTAACTATTTTTGAATTTTCTATGAATTTTTAAAGATAAACGAATTAACAAAAATAAACTTTTTCTAAAAATTATCACTAAAATTTTACTTTTATTTTTCAAAAAT
>BQNB010112354.1:0-22173 GCA_026074375.1 Tanacetum coccineum
TGTTTTTATATTAAATGACAATCGCGGGTTTTTTTTTCTGGCCCATGCCGATAGAAAGTCGTAAATAGTTAAAAATGAGAGAACGTCTAATTTTTTTTTCTTATTTTTGGCCAAAGAAGGGGAGGGGGATTATAAATTTTTGTTTTTTTTTTGCCGATGAGCAGTACCCGAACCCTGACCAAAGAAGGGGAGGGGGATTATAAATTTTTTTTTGGCTGATGAACAGTACCCGAGCCCAATGGACCGGTACTGTTCATTTTACTGTAGCACCAAAGAAGGGGAGGGGGGTTATAATTTTTTTTTTTCTGATGAACAGTACCCGGGCCCAATGGACCGGTACTGTTCACTTTACTGTAGCAGGTGGCCAAAAACGACGTAGTATAACTTGTCAAATGTGTATTACCATAATTTTTTCACACTCATAAGTGTGAATATGTTCAAAAAAAAGTTCACGGTTTATAAAAGTGCGAAGAAAAAAGTGTGAACAAATGACCAATTGTTGTAGTTTACCCATCTAACTTGATACCAGAAAAACATTAATGATAAAATATTTACCAAAGGATAAAGCTATGTACCAAAAAAAAGGGTTTTGCTAATGGCAGCCCTTAGGGTTGTCATTAAGAGGAATCATTTTACTACAATTTAATGTAAGAAATAAAATCATCCAATCAAAATCAAAATTTTGTTGTGCATTCGGATTTTTAGGGATTGTATCCATATTTTTCGGAATTGACATCCAATCAAGTTATTCAATGGTGTAAGTTGAAAAAAAAGCATGCACTCATTTTTAAGGTGGACTTTGAAAAAGCATATGACTCGGTGAGGTGGGATTTTTTGGATGAGATTCTTAGAAAATTCGGGTTTGGTGATAAGTGGTGTAAGTGGATTCAGTGCTGTCTTCAATCTTCTAAAGGATCCATTCTTGTGAACGGTAGTCCAACCAAGGAGTTTGAATTTGGAAAAGGTCTTAAACAAGGGGACCCGTTATCCCCCTTCCTATTCATTTTGGTAATGGAAAGTCTTCACCTTTCATTTCAACGTGTTGTTGATGCAGGATTGTTTCAAGGTATTAATATTGGTGAATGTTTCGTGAATATATCTCATATGTTTTACGCAGATGACGCTGTTTTCGTTGGCCAGTGGTGTGATAGGAATATTTCTACGCTCGTTCATGTTCTTGAATGCTTTCATAAAGTCTCGGGCTTCGTATTAACATGTGTAAAAGTAAAATTATGGGTGTTCATGTTGATGAGAAGTTGGTTAGATGCGCTGCCAAACAGCTAGGATGTCTTACTCTTAATGTGCCTTTTTCTTATCTTGGGTCTATAGTGGGAGGATGTATGACTCGTCAACAGGCGTGGAGTGATATCGTCGATCGGGTCAAGAAACGTCTTTCGAAATGGAAGATGCAAATGCTGTCCATTGGTGGCAGGTTGACACTCGCTAAATCGGTACTTGGATCTCTTCCTTTATTTAATTTTTCCATTTTCAAAGTCCCAATGTGTGTTCTACGTGATCTTGAGGGAATCCGCAGAAAATTCTTCAATGGTCATGAGCAAAATGGCAATAAAGCCAGTTGGGTTAACTGGAAACATGTTCTTAAGTCTAAAGAAACCGGTGGGCTTGGCGTTTCAAGTTTATATGCGATTAACAGGGGTTTACTCGTTAAGTGGATCTGGCGATTTTTTTCACAAGGTAATTCTCTCTGGGCCCGTACGATCAAGGCTATTCACGGCAGCAATGGTCTAATCGGGACAACTTTGAGGAAGGGTTATAAATCTTGCTGGACGAGTATCATTAGAGAAATGGAATCGTTGTCTAAGCATGGAATTAATGTAATGCAATATATGCACATCAAATTGGGGGACGGAGAGTCTTCTAAGTTCTGGTATGATAACTGGTGCGAAGACGGTGTGCTTAAAGATAGATACCCTCGTGTTTACGCTCTAGAGTCGTGTAAAAATGTCACTGTCGCAGCGAAACTAAGGCAGGTCGATTTATCTCAATCATTTAGAAGACAACCGAGAGGTGGTATCGAACAAGAGCAATTTCAGAAAATCGATAATCTTGTTAAGCTGGTTACTTTAGATTCATCTAAAGATAGGTGGACTTGGAAGTTGGAGAAGTCAGGGGAATTTTCTGTGGCGTCAATTAGGAAACTAATTGATGACAAGACGTTACCAAGCTCGGATTACATTACAAGATGGAACAAATCTGTTCCTATCAAGGTTAACGTGCACGCATGGAAAGTTATGACAAGCTCGCTGCCTACAAGGTTTAATATTTCCCGTCGTGGAATTCTCATAGATTCGATCATATGTGTTAACTGTGAAGTGGGCGTGGAAACCTCGGGTCATTTATTTTTCTCGTGTCGAATGGCTCGTGATGTATCTAAACTTATTGCTTGCTGGTGGAATGTGCCCTTTGAAGATTGCGACTCTTATGACGAATGGCTTGAGTGGATTGATTCCGTGCGATTGCCTAAGAAGAACAAGCAGATGTTGGAAGGCGTTTTTTATATCGTTCCGAAACAACAAGATCTTCAAAGATACCACTCAAAAGAAGGTGTTATTTTTTGACGAGTTACAATGTAAATCATTTCTTTGGTGTCGTTATAGGGGTAACAATTTGTTTGGTCGGAACGATTGGTTAAAAAATCCCAACACTATTTCCTTGTAATTCTAGCTTCTTGCTAGTGGTTTTTTGCAATAATATCGCCGTTCAAAAAAAAATTAATGACACATTAATTTGTAGTTACCAAACGAGCTCGTAACTGACATTTAACCATTTTCCTCCATTCCAACTTTCCTTCTTTGAGACTCGATATCTCAATCACACTAACTCTGTTTTGGACATATACTGGCTCCACCTGATCTTACACTTAATAATTATATTAACTAATAATTATCTATGTCCAAAGTTAGTGAAAACACATTTTCCACTAAAATTTTTCCAACACATGCATCATATTACATAATATGATTCGTAAAGACCAAGGGGAGACGATATCTTCCGATTAGTATATAGAGGAAGCATATCAACCGGACTACCTCATACAATCCGGAGAATAAAGGCACAGAGTTATCAAACAAATCAAATCATCATAAGCGCTTCAAGACTTTCGTGTAGATTTGGTCGAACCATTTCTTGTATTGTTTAATTTTAATATTTATGATTTTTTTTTAATGTAATGTTTTTAGTTTGTGATTAAAAATTTTAGTTTTTAATAAATAAAAAGTCGTTTGAATGTGTTAAGATAGAAAAGAAAACCCAATCAGAATTTGGGGTGGAAGGGGGTAGTTTTTGCTTTTAGAATTTATGGAGCTGCTTATTTTGCTTTGCCTTTTGCGATTTTTTGGTTTTAGGTTCATTTGTTGGTCTCCTTTAGGCTTTTAGGCGTCTAATACCCTCTCTTTTGTCTTTTTTCTTTTGCTTTGCCCTTTTGTTTTGATCCTTTTTGCATTTTCTTGCCGTGTTGTTTCTCTTAGGGTTTTGGTTTTGTTTTGCCTTTAGGGCCCTGTTATGTGCGTGCTTACTTCCTTATGTGCCCTTGCCCGTTTGCTTCCTTGCTTTTATGCTCTATTGTTTACTTTTGCCTCTTTGTCTCTCTTGTGCTTTCTTTTTGCCTATTTGTTCTTCTATGTGTGTTCTCCTGTGGTGTTTGCTTTTGTGCTATGTATGCCCTTTTTCTCTTAGTTTTTATGTCGGTATTTTTCTTGTCTAATTGGTTGTTTGTGTGCCGTTTGCTTGTGTGCTTGTTTTGCTCACTTCGCGTTCTATGTTTTCTGTATATCCCTTATATTAATTTATGCTCTTTCTCGCTCATTTTTTCTTAAACCCTTCATCTACACAATTTCAATGACGACCGAAGCTACTTCTGGAAGGAGTATCTCTACTGCCGGGTTTATCCCGGTGGTAAGGGTATGATCTGTCTACATTTAACCTTCTCTTATCTCGCTTCGGACAGATGAGGTTACTTGTGGTTGTTTTTTGTTCGGCCGTGTGGAGTTATAATCGGCCTTGATCATTTCAGCAATACTATAGTAATAATCACCTTGACAAAACCTTGATTTCATTTAGTTATGATATACACAATGCATGTATGAATAACGACATCAGGCGGCTCGAACTTTGCATCAACAACACATGGTGTTAACGAAAGACCCACGACATATATATAACTTAGTTTGTTAGATGACCCGCTTTCAGCAGCAACCTTTTAAAGCGCCTTTCCCATGAAGATACTTTATTTCTTGACCGTTCACAAACCAAGAAATAAAAGACGCGGTTTGGGATTGTGGTGGTGACAAATCCCCCGGGCCGGACTGCTTCACCTTCAAGTTCATCAAAGACTATTGGAACATCCTTGAAAAGGACATCATCTCGTATGTTAAAGAGTTTGAAGTGTCTAGCTATATTCCACGTGGTTGCAAATCATCATTTGTCACTCTTATCGCTAAAGTTGATGATCTGATTTTATTAGTGATTTTAGACCGATTAGCCTAATTGGTTGTCAATACAAAATTATAGCAAAGATTCTTGCTAATCGGCTCGCTCTTGTCATCTCTTCGGTTGTGAGGGATACGTAAATAGCTTTCATCAAGGGTCGACAAATAATATATGGTCCTCTTATGGTTAATGAAATCATTGCTTGGGCTAAAAAGCATAAAAAATGATTCCTTCTCTTCAAGGTGGATTTCGAAAAAGATTTTGATACATTAAGTTAGGCCTTCTTAAACTCTATCATGTCTCAAATGGGATTTAGTTCAAAGTGCTTGAATTGAATCAGTTCTTGTCTTAGCTCGGCTTATGCCTCAGTTTTGATCAATGGGTCGCCATCAAAGGAATTCAAAGTGGAACGTGGTCTAAGGCAAGGTGACCCCCTCTCCCCCTTTCTATTTATTTGGGCGATTGAAGCTCTTAACATTGTATTTTTAGAAGCAAAAGATAAAAATATGTACAAAGGAATTGAAGTGGGTAAATATAAGGTCTATATGTCTCATCTCTAATTCGCGGATGATGCACTTTTCTTTGGAGAATGGTCTCTTCATAATGCTAAGGTTCTTTCAAGAATACTCTCTTGTTTCCAGCTAGCATCAGGTCTCAAAGTAAACTTGAATTTGGCGTTGGAGCCTCTAACTTGGATCTAAACTTTATTACTAACACTATTGGTTGTCAACCCTCAAATCTTCCTTGCAGTTACTTGGGTCTCCCAATTGGAGCCAACATGTCAAGGTGTGCTAATTTGACCCCATCATTAACCAATTTCATAATCGCCTCTCTATGTGGAAAGCCAAGACCCTCTCTTTTGGTGGGCGTCTAACTCTCATTAAGTCCGTCCTTGGTAGTTTGGGTGTGTACTACTTTTCTTCATTCAAGGCCCCGATTTCCGTTATTAATAAGCTTGAAACAATCAGAAGAAGATTCTTTTGGGGAGGTAATATTGAGGAAAATAAAATTGCTTGGATTGCTTGGGATAAAATAATGTCCCCTCTTTTTCAAGGGGGCCTTGGTATTGGTAGTTTGTGGACATGTAATCAAGCAATGTTATGTAAATGGTGGTGGAGATATCGCGTTGAAAATGATGCAACTTGTTGTAAATTAATTCGTTTAATTCATTGTGTTGAGGGTGGCTTTCGGAATCCTCCTTATTCTAGATTACACTCAAGTCCTTGGCGACAAATTGTGAAGTTGGAAAATGATCTTGTCTGAGGTGTTTAAAAAGAAAATCAGTAATGGTTCCAACACCCTTTTTTGGTTGGACACTTGGATTGGTAATGAACCGCTAAAAGATTCGTTCCCGAGGCTTTTCAGACTGGAATCAAACCCTTTGGCTCTTGTATGTGATCGCGCCCCGGTCTTAACTTCTTTCAATAACTTGGCTACTGGAGCTAGTCTTATTGATTCAGTTGGAACAATTCCTATTAATCATTTTGCCCCTCTTACGCCAGGGCCTGTGCAAATTCAACTCCCCCATGGGCTGCTCTTTAGATGGAGCTGGAACAGAAATCCTTTAACTCCTGTTGAGATTGAACTCACTATTTTTACCGAGCTTGTCTCACATCTTCACCTCAATAATGAAACCGATAAATGGGTTTGCACTTTTAACGAATCTAAAACCTTCACCGTCAAAGGAATGCGGCTCTACATCTCCAAGGCTAACCATCCTTCCACCACAACCCAATCCCGTTGGAACAAATATCTACCATCTAAAGTCAACATCTCTTTATGGCGTATAAAAAACCGAAGGCTTCCAACTCGGCTAAATCTTGATAAAAGAGGTGTTGACTTGCACTCCGTCCGCTGCCCCATTTGTGATGATGATCTTGAGTCCGAAAACCATATTTTTGTTGAGTGTATTGTTGCAAAGGACACATGGTCAGCGATCCTTAAATGGTGGGGTATCCACAACCTCAACATTTTGAGCCTAAATGACGTAATTGAATTGGCAGACCGAGCCCCTATTAATAACAAGCACATCAGGTACTTTGATGTGGTTGTTCAATGGACTCTTTGGGTCCTGTGGAATCACAGAAACGAATCAGTCTTCGCATCCAAGAAGCCAAGTAAAGACCTCATTCTCAACAACATTAAGATTTCTTCATTCACTTGGATCCGCTCAAGAGCAAAGTTTCATTCTTTTAGTTGGGTAGATTGGTTTAATAACCCTTGTAATGCTTTATCTCCTACTTTGTAACCTTTCTGTGCCTTGTCCTAGGCTCTTGCTAGGCGGGTTTTTTATATAATATCGATTCTTTGCCGTTCAAAAAAAAGATAGATAAATATAATCGAGAGTATAAAGTTAGCATTTGAATATTTAGCTAGCTAGCTACGTTGGTTATTTCAAAGAGGAACTACTACAAATGCTTGACGCAAAGGTTCTTTATCATGATCTATATGCTATCGCAACATTGTACGCCCAATGGCCCTAGCAGTAATGAACCTTTGACTGGTTAACGATATTCTCTATACTTATTGTCGAAAATTCGATATCTCACTCTTAGAGCATCCACTATGGTGGTTTAACAATAGGTCTAAGAAATTATGAAGTGGTCCAAAATTTTGTGTACCATAGTGAGCAACTATTTCAAGTCTAGGTGGCATGAAAAGGTCTAGAATTTTGAAGAGGTTTATAAATTAATGCACTACATTAAGTGATAATAAGTTTATAAACCAACTAAAAGCTTTATCAATAGTGGAGTAAGGTTTATAATATGAAAAGCTTTATAAATTAATGACATTGTATGAGGTGTCAATTTTATAAACCTTTTAATAGGTTTATCATAGTGGGTGCCCTTAATCTAACTATACGCATTCTAAAATTACTTATGACAAATGATCAATCTTGCAGGTTGATCTTTCTCTATCGGTATCATTTATGAATCGAAGGAAATATTATTATGTAATCTAAGAAAAATCTCATAAGATTCTATAGAATCCTTAACATGCACACAGACGAATCAGATTTGAGTCTGGCTTGACTTTGGTCACTAATTTGCTTTATATAGATAGTTCATAGGACCGACCACAACTTTTGGGACGAATCAATTATGTTGTTTCTAAACGGGATCAAATATCCTGGGACTAAATGGGATCAAATAATAAGTCCATAGGACCACAAACTTTTGGGAAAAACAATAAATGTTGATAAGAAACAACACCAAAAAGCAGATCTCGTCAATGGCACTCAATCGTGCGATTTTTAAAAATAAAACACAATGATGCCAAGGATTTTTTATGTTATCAATTAACTCATTCAGGGCCATAAGACTATGTTATGCTCAGTAATTAAATTTTAGCCTGATATATGTCACATACGGTATGTGTTAATAAGGGTTGTTCATGGATTAAAAAATTGTTCATTAATATAAAACTTTTTTATTATATATGTTTAATAAAAAAAGTTGTTCATCATTGGTGATGTTTAAGATTGAGCACCGAAAACCGAATCAAACCAAGAAACCGAGCCGACCTAATTGGGTTCGGTTTTCGGTTTTATATTAGAAATGAATGAAAAAATTTGACAAAGATTATTTGGGAAATAACAATGTTAGTTGAATGATAATTAAGATAATTTTCTCTCTTAAATTAAACACAAAACCTAAGTTATGATTTATATATGAATTACTCACTCCAAATTAACGGCGCATGTACAATTCTGTCTTTTTGTTTATATTTTAAACATCTTGTTGATGCTTCTATTGGTGTACTACAACGAATTGCATGACCATTAAACTCAAAAGAGCACTAGCGACGGTGTTGGCCCTGAAGAAAAATATCAAAAAGGGTTATAATGTAAACTTTTAGTTTATGTTTTAATTTTATTGTATTGAACTAGCAATGACATTACATAAGCAACGACTTCAAGGTGTTCTCCGTTAAATAGGAGCTTGTTTCGATAGATCAAACGTACCACCCAATGGAATACAAACTCCTTCGAACATCTTTTTGTTTGGAATCCATACGAATTGAAACAAGCCAAGACTTCCATTCTGCATATGAGTTCAAGTTTGCGTGATCCAAATTCCACCAGCTCAAAACCTTATTAGCAATGTCCCGAACCAATCCACACCTAAAGAACAAATGGTCCGTCGATTCAATAGGCATTATCACAAATTGGGACACGACATATCCCTGAATTTCAATACCTCTACGAGAAAAGTTAAACCGGGTAGGTAAAGCATCGGTCTTGATTTTCCAGGCAAGAACGTTGATTTTTATCGGGACACACTTTACCCATCTAGTTTCTTCTCCAATATTCCGGAGCAAATCTCATCATACGTCAACAGCAGAGGCCACGAAAATAACCCGTACAGTCCTCCAGATTCCAATTCCATCATCAGCCGAAGGCACCATAGTGACAGAACGAACCAAGTTCTACCAAGGCTGTCGAATTGATTTGCTCGATACCCCCTCTAGGAATTCGACGGAAGGAGCAGACCAAACTCGTGTCGCCTATCTTGGAACTAACAGTAACATCCTTTGAGGATTCAAGCGCGTATAATCTGGGAAAAATATCTTTAAAAATGCCCCTAGTATGCCAATGATCCAACCAGAATTTGGTGGACTCCCCGTTTCCCATCTTATGAGTCAGATAATCAAAAACGTACATACCTTTTCTTTTAAGAGAGAACGACCTTACTTAAAAATCGAAAGCCAAGCATGATATGCCAGAAGAAGTCAACATTCCCGAATGAATTTTTAACCACCCAACACGTGAATAGCCACAATAACTTTAGCCCAAGAGTGTCTTTTGCGAGAGAAACTTCCAAACCCACATAATCAACAAGCCTCTATTTAACCGCAAATAAGCCTAGACACACCTAGCCAGCCACGTTTTTTGTCTGTCAAAACATTATTCCATTTAAAACCCCAGAAGCCGTTTTACTACCCGGATGCATGGCCATTAAAAAAAAATTGTACTTCTAATAGAACTTCCAAGAATGATGCACCTTTGAAGGAAATTGAAAATAGACCATGTTGAAAGACTGGAATAGATCCTAAAACCGATTTCAACAAAGCTAAACGACCACCAATAAGATAAAGTATTGGATTTCCATTGGAAAGCCGAGACAATCACTTTTTCAACATCTCTTGCCATGCTTTAACACTTGACATAGAACCTCCCACTGCTAGTCCCAAGATATAGAAATGGCCACTTAAGAACGAGACATCCAAACTTTGCAGCCGCTTGGATGACCAGAGCACATTCCACATTAATCCCCATTACTTACTTTGTTCAAAGTTAATCTTAAGGCCCCTGAAGCATGAAAAAATCAATTCAAAACGTTGAATCAAAGTGGAGATATTACCGTGTCACTCCACTCCCCTAAGAAAATAGCATCATCCTCATAGAAAATATGCAAAAGACATAAAGAAAGATCAACCACAAAACCATTAAACATCCCCGGCGTTTACGATCCATTGAAAAGATAAATGAAGGCTCTCCATAACGAGGAAAAAGAGGAAGGGGATAAAGGATCGTCTTGTTTTCAACCCTATTAATAGAATTTGGAACTCATTACGTAGTGACAACCAATGACAAAATAGAACCCTTAATGAAGAAATTTAGGCAACTTGAATCAGTTACTCCATATACCACTGAAACCGAACCTCTTTAAGAACATCATCTAAAAAATCTACATCTAGTCGAATTGGGACGATAGGCCTTTTCAAAAACGACCTTACAAATTAGTGTTTTCTTCCTTCTTTTTGTACATCCACTGTAGCATCTCAATAAGAATAAACGGACGTCTAACATTTAGTGTCTTTCGGCGATAAAGTTCATATTGGCACTTCATAACAAATGTCCCCCAAAACAATAACAAGCCTGAAAGACAAATCCAGGGCAATGATCTTGTAGATACTTCCAATGAGGGCTAATAGGTTCAAAAGTCCTTGACCAATTTAGCGTCCGGGACTTTGGGAGCAAAGCTAAAAATATGAGTTACAAACCAGAGGAATTTCTCCATGAATGAAGAAAAATGGATTTTACAGCCAAATAAACATCGTGCTCAATAACAGGCCAAAAATGCCGATAAAAGCCAAAAGAAAACCCGTCAGGGCCCGGGGATTGTCTGTGCCACAGCCCCAAACAGCCGTTTTAATCTCCTGTTTAGAAACTTCTCGCTCGAGGTCCTGACTTTGATCTTCAGAAATAGTATTTCGGAAATCTCATAAACAATATTAGCACCGCCTCTCCGAAGTTTTAGCGAATCTATCCTGAAAATGAAAAGAAATTCTTGTTTTGACATCTATTAGGACATGCTCCTTCAACGCCATCACAATCGTGAAAACCCCTGATGTTCTTATGATTACGTATATTATTCAAAATTCCGTGGAAAAAAATTGAGTTTTCCATCGCCATCGATAGACCATTTGATCTTGGCCTTTTGACCAAATCACAAGGAATAATATATCAATGTTACGAAGAGCAGCCAACACCTCCAATCTTTTTTCCTGCTTCTTACCTCAGTAACCTGTACCTTTGGTCAATAACCGCATCAAACTGTTCAACTCCACATTAAGAATTTGCAATAGTAGAAACTGTTATCACTTTTTGTTATCTTTAACCAAATCATGATGTGACTTTAAGGAATTTCATTTACCGCCAAGTTACGCATTCCATAGAGTCAACAGAAGGGCGAATTCCATTTTGAAGTGACGAAAACCATTAAATGCCCTCTAGATGAATCCCAATGGAGAAAGAATCGAAGGGAACCGGACCATATCATGGCCGATCGCGAAGAAGAATCGGTCTGTGATCAGATAAGTAATCTGTCCCCAAAGTTGATGCCGTAATGTGAGGGAAAATATTTAGCAAATTGTTAGATACAAAAAATCTATCCAACTTGCTCATTTTGGTCGCAGACTTATGACACCAAGTGAAAGCACTGCCTCCAAGATGAACTTCTTCAAGACCCGTGGAATTAATAAAAGAATTAAAAATGATTCTCCCCCAAGAACAATAAAACTATACCACCAGTCTGATTCGGACGCGACACCTTATTGAATTCCCCTAATCAAACCACTCCTTGCCACTGATTAATAACATGCGCCAAGTAGTCCCAAAGCATACGTTTATCACGCGGATCATGAGGAGCATAGACCGCAATAATCATGAGGTCAATAACCAAACACCCCTAATAATGATAAAAAAATCCGAAATAGTGAAGCTTTTTTTACAAAAAATGTTGGGATTCCAAACACACAAGATTCCACCTGAATTGCCTACCGAATTACTATAAGATGCTCAAAAGTCGAATTAACCCAACACCGACGACACTGAAAAGATCAATCTTCCACCATTATTTGTTTCTTGAATCGCTAGAAAAATTCACCTTAATCTTCACACATTAACTCCTTTGCCCAATCATTTTTGGCCTTTTGAGGCGAGCCTTGTATATTAAGGACAAAAAATTCCACGATCTACAATCGTGACGCTCCTTGAATTTCCAATGATATCGGACAGATTGTTAATCACCCCATCCATGTTATAGCCCATTGTTTGGCCAACTTTCACCACTTCCTCCATAAGACACATAAATGAGCCCCCTGAACTCGGTGGCCGAACTGAATTTCTTAAACACGGCCAAAACATGCGGTGATTCATTAAATTTTCTTTGAGGTTGGGAATAGTTAGAAACTCCATCGTCTTCGTTGAGCTTCTCCCATCTTCCAAATTCATTAACCATACTTCTTATCCCCTGTATCATCATTGTCGTTATTAGGTTAAAACCCGTTGGGAATTGGACTATAATTGTACACCTCCTTATGTTTTTGATCCTTTGTCTTTATTGTTAAGCAAATGGTAATAGCCCAAAAGGATCCACAATGAGTCCTTTTTATTTGAACCACCTATCAATTTTCCAAAAACCGTATCTGGAACATTCGAACGATTGCTACAATCATTCTAAGATTCAAGGTTCTTCATTCCTTCTTCAATGCGAATTCGTCATCAATTAATTCCTCCACATCCGAGTCCTCCACCAGGTCAGGAGGGTCCAACCAATGGACCTCCTTAGCACGAATCCAATACACTTTTCCCACAAAAATGATCTAGAAGGTTCATAAATATTTGAGATGGATCGTATGAACAAACAAATCATTTCGAGTGGAAACAAATTCCCATCAGAGTCATAAGTGTCGATTAAGTACCCCCACCCCGGTGACAATTCTTTTGAAAGAGTTCAAAGTCCCTAGTTTCAAAGAACACCTTCAAATTCAACCCACACAATGCGACCACAGGATTGATATCGAAAGAAGCTTGTCGAATTTCCGAGAACCAAGAGCAACTCCCCCACATTATCGCGAATGCCTCTTTCGATTTCACCAGAGGAAAATTCTAATAGAACCCACAATTCCCCTCTAAGTAACTTACAATCAAGTCCACGAAACCTTCGTTCATAAGAGCATTCTTGAAGTACTGGTAAGGGACGCAAATTCTTTAATCCGACCCAATGAAGGAGAAGATAGTTCTTGGAGATCGCACAATCTTCGTCAAGACAATCAGGGGAGTCATGAATCAACCGGAGCTTATGTAATTTATAACCACATAACATATGAATTGAACCCCAGAATACCCCACTATTAGGACGAACAAATTAGCAACCTTCTTATGATATGCCCCTATGACCTAGTTCAAAGTACTCTTTGAAATTCTTTGCCTTATTAGCGTGAAGCTTGAATTTGACCCACCCAAATTAATGTGCATAAATAGTTCCCAAGCATCAACATTAAACACGTTGATAAAACGAACAAAACCAAAACGTTTAACCTTCTTTCGTTCTTTTCGAGGGATAAACAAATCAACAACATGTCCGTATTGTTTACATGATTTTAAATAGCTTCTTTTGCAGAAAAATATTTCCGGAAAATTTTATCACATAAATGTCGAATAGAAATACGATTAACGTCGTCCTCTTTGGATCTACGACTCCCCATTAGAATTGAAGGGAGATCAAGATAAAAAAAGGATTGAAAAGAAAAACAGATCAGGGTTTCAATGACAGCGAGATTAAACGGAAACGGAAACGGAGTCTAATTGATTTAAAGAGGAGAATAACAAATCTAAATTACAAAAACCCAAGATGAGAAACCCGCCTAACACGCTCGATATGAGATTAATCAATCAATGATGCTTCTATTGGTGTACTACAACGAATTGCATGACCATTAAACTCAAAAGAGCACTAGCGACGGTGTTGGCCCTGAAGAAAAATATCAAAAAGCGTTATAATGTAAACTTTTAGTTTATGTTTTAATTTTATTGTATTGTTTTTAATTTATTTTAATTATTGTAATGTTTAAATTTTGTTTTAATAATTAATGGAATTTTAATTTAAAAAAATGCCCTGTCATCCATCCAATTGCATTACGTGTGTTTGGTGTAAGAGAGAAAAAGTTGAGTTGCCACTAATTTAACAGGCTGATTTGGTCACAATATCCGGTGGGATTACTACTAATCTAACTCCTTCTCGAAGTTCATTCTTATCTTTTTGCATTCTATTTCCCATTCCTATTTGGTGATGGAATTTCAGTGCATTGCCAATCTAAGTAAGAAAATATAAGATGTGTATACTTAAAAAAGAAATAGACATTGCAAAAAAAAGCTGGCAACCACAAAAGGAAATTTCCTTGTCAATGTACATGCAACATCATTCTTCATGCATAAACTTTATCAACAAAATTTTTTCTATGGATGTCAATCTTCCTTTGAATTTCCACAAACATAATATAAAATACTTGAACATTTAACAAGAACATTCAAACTTCAATATTTATGATTACTATACTATATATCTAATATGGGAAAATATTAGCTATAATTTTGTATAGCCAATTAGCTACAATTTTGTGTTATAATTGTGGGTCCTGACTTCTGTTTGTGGGTCCCTGAATCATGGGTCCTGACTTCTGTTTGTGCTTCCTTGAATCGTGTTTGCGGATCCCTAAGTCATTTCTTTTGTATTTTTTGTGGAGGATTGTAGTCAATTGACTACAAAAATTGTTGTCAAATTATCCCCATCTAATATATTACACGATTAATTTTCTTGAGATTTTCATAACTATTGTAAAGAACATTTTTGAATTACCACTATCAAAAAATTCTTAGCTTTCGGCAATAATTCATTAACTTCCACATAAAAACTAAGTTACACCAGCGACCAGTGACCAGTCAATACGCCAAATTAATTGAAAATCATAATATTTTGAATGCCAACAAAGTCATCATTTTAGAAGAAAGAACCACATAAGAAAAACATTATCTTCGTAAGAAATGGATATTATTTTCACTTTTGAACACAAAACGGATATTATTTATTAACTAAAAGTTTACTGCATACTAATAACTAAAGATCATCCATAGCCACTTAATTATTATATTAAGAGTTAATTGCATAAATGGTCCCTGTGGTAGTACGGATTTAACGAAAATGGTCCCTCAAACTTTTTTGTAACGAAAATGGTCCCCATGGTTGTGAAACATAACGGATTTGGTCCTTGTAGAAAGAGGATTCATAACGGTTTTGGTCCCCATGACCCATAACGGATTTAGTCCCTATAGGGACCAAACCCGTTATGTTTCACAACCATGAGGACTATTTCCGTTACAAAAAAGTTTGAGGGACCATTTTTGTTAAATTCGAACGACCACAGGGACCATTTATGCAATTAACTCTTATATTAAATAACAAATACATTTTCACCTCAATTTCTCAAAAATAACATGTCTTGAACCCTCACGATAAACAAATAATAGACGGTATTATTTTTATATATTTTTGACAAACTATTTTTTTAATTTACATTTTTTATATTTTTGTCTTTTTTTTGTTGAAATCCGGATGAGAAATAACACTTGATTCAACACTAATCTTTTATATAATAAAAGAATTACATCATTTTGGATATTTCTATCAAACTGAATCTTATGAGAAAAAAATTGGACTAATCAAAATACTTGATTTTGCCACTTAGGCAAAATCATACGATCTGATTGATCAATAAAAAGTCAAAATTGAATAAGTTTGGTCAAAATTAAAAAATTTTGGTGAAGAAATATGATAGAGAAAAAAACACATAAAAATTTATGTGTCAAATTGGTGAAAAAAAACTAGAAAAAAGATAAGGTAATTAATAAAACTTTAGTGGTTTTTAATTTTAAATAAATTATATGGCGTTAAGTGTAAATTTATAAATTTACAAGTTTTATTATAACTTTAAAAAAATAAACAAATAACCCCTTAAACTTTATACCCCTAGACTTTATATTTTAAAATACAACAAACGTAAACAAATTTTTATTTCCAAACAAGGATTTAACAGTATTTAATCACATTCCAAATCTACTCGAAGATTTTTTGGTGGATTTATCATTGTCGGCCTAAAATCGTGTTATACAACCAAAATAGGGGTGAGCAGAAAAAACCGAAAACCCAATAAAAAACCGAACCGAAATAACCGACTAAAACTAGAAACTGATGGTTCGGTTTTTACTTTTTCAAAAACCGAAAACTTTCGGTTCGGATTCGATTTTCGTCCAAAAACCAAACCGTAAAAACCGAACCGAACGAGTTCAATTATATAATAATATATAATTAATATAATATAAATAAATAAATAATAAATTATATATATATATATATGTTAATGTTTATATGTATGTTTGTCATGCACGTGTGTTTACATGATAATATTACATTACATACGTAACAATGATCATACTATGTGTATTTTCACCTTCATGTGTGTGTCTAGGCTCAAATTGACAAAAAAAACTAATTTTTTTTACGTAAAACAAGTTTGTTAGCATAAACTGGCGACATCCAAATCTAAACGGTTTGAAAGAAAAATCCGAAAATACGAAAACTGATAAGAAACTGAAAAAAATCAAACCGCCAAATACCGAACGGTTTCGGTTTTTGGCTTTATAAAAACCGAATATTTCGGTTTGGTTTCGGTTTTAGCCAAAAACCGACCCAAACCGAACCGTGCACACCCCTACAACCAAATAGAAAACACCGAAGCACATAAAATATCATAAATAAAGAAAAAGGGTTTTCTAGCTATTCATTGATGGGGTTGGAAGAATTGCATTTTTCTTTTTTTGGTTTAATACGTACTAAAATTCTAACATTTAAAGTTCTCAAAAAGTCTTTATTCCATTGACATGTGTGTATGCATATAAATCATACTATACAACAATCTGGGACACTTTTATATCTTGAAAAAGTGATGGTGACGGAAAAATGGGTAAAACTCTTTTTATATATGTATATAATAGAAAATATACAATAGAAAAATCTTTGTTTGACCAAAACATTCTGTATGCACGAAACATAATTATTTGAGATTTTCAGTTTTCTATATTCTATAAATATTGACGCTTTTGATAAGTCAACTTTTTTTTTTGTTTAAATTCGACTATGAAGCTAATATTTTATATATTTTAACACAAAGTATGATCATGAATCCTAAGTATAGCTGACACGCTCATGCAACTATAATCATAGAACATATACAATATCAACTGCATACTCAATAATAAGAATATCAGTATTCTAAAGTTGGGGTCAATGGTTCGAATATAATATATAACAGATTTAATATATATATTATCATCATATAATTTTGATAATACTCTATAACATAACTTATAAAATAGAAAAAAATAAAAATTATACACATATTTAAAGAAAAACATAATGTATAAGCCTCGTACGTGCATGAACACTAAAACTAGTTTCGATATTTAAATATTTAAAATGTAGCAAAATGAATATAATTTGTTTTGCAAAAAATTCTAAAAGTTTCATTATTTTTTTTCTATTTTAGAGACTAGACATTCGTATCTTTCACACCATATATAATACATTATATTTAAAAATCTAGATTAGTGCCATTAATTCATCAAAGTAGGATAAAACACATAAAAGCACATTGATTTTTATCACACATGATACGAATCGCCAAATTCTAGACGGCCCGTTCATACTTAACGAGGTTCTAACATGGTGTAAAAGGAAAAGAAAAAAAGCTATGATTTTTAAGGTGGACTTTGCTAAGGCATACGACTCTGTCAGGTGGGATTATCTTATGGAGGTTTTGCAAGCCTTTGGCTTCGGTCCAAACTGGTGTAAGTGGGTTCGGGGTACCTTGTCTTCAGCTATGGCTTCGGTCTTAATTAATGGTAGCCCGTCTGAGGAGTTCGCTTTTTATCGAGGTCTTAAACAGGGGGATCCATTGGCACCATTCTTATTCATTTTAATCATGGAGTCGCTTCACCTCTCTTTTTCTTGTACTGTTAGCGATGGTCTCTTTACTGGTCTTCGGCTTACTGACTCGATGACTATCTCTCATCTTTTTTATGCGGATGATGCCGTATTTATCGGGGAATGGTCTGATTCTAATATGGAGAATATTGTTAAAATTCTAAATTGTTTCTTTTTAGCATCTGGTTTGAAAATCAACATGCAAAAGAGTCACATCATGGGAGTGGGAGTTGCTGATGTCTTAATTCAACAAGTGGCTTCGTCGATTGGCTGTGCGATTATGAAAACGCCTTTTCGTTATCTTGGAGTTTTGGTTGGTAATAACACTTTGCGTTGCTCTGCTTGGACTGACACGATTCACAAATTGCGGTCTCGGCTTTCTAAATGGAAAGTTAAAACTCTCTCGGTAGGGGGAAGACTTACTTTATTAAAATCTGTTCTTGGTGCTTCACCTATCTATAACCTATCTATTTACAAGGCCCCGATTACTGTTTTGAAAGAAATGGAAAGAATTAGGAGTAATTTTTTCAAAGGATCTGATTCTAATGATCGCAAAATCTCTTGGGTTTCATGGGATAAGGTTTTGGCGTCAAAGAAAGTTGGAGGTTTAGGTGTTTCGAGTTACTACGCTTTGAACCGTGCGTTAATCCTTAAGTGGGTTTGGCGTTTCGTCTCTCAAGATGGGTCGTTGTGGTTCCGGGTTATTCAAGCTGTATATGGTTCTTCGTTGGAGACACACCAGGTTCATATGACTTCCTTGTGGTGTTCTATTTTACGTGAGTTGAATGTTTTAGTGCTCAAAGGTTTTGACCTGTTGGCGCATTGCAAGAAACGCATAGGGGACGGGAATAATACTAGTTTTTGGAGGGATCCTTGGGTTGGTGATCAGCCTCTTCGCCTTATGTTCCCTCGTCTTTTCGTTTTAGAGAAAGAGAAAAAGATTTCTGTAGCCTCTAAGCTAGGGCTGCCTTCGGTTGATGCTTCTTTTTGTAGACAGATTCGCGGTGGTATCGAAAGCCAACAGTGGAAGTGAAGATTTGATTTCTGTCCTAGATTGCAATCATTTTGTCTCATCTGCGGACAGATGGATATGTGATCTTAATGGAGATGGGATGTTTCGGGTGAAGGATATTCGTTCGAGTATTGACAGTATTATTCTTCTGTCTGATGCTATAAGTACTCGATGGGTTAAATTTGTGCCGATCAAGATTAATGTTTTTGTTTGGCGTGCTCGCCTTGATCGTCTTCCAACTCGTGTAAACCTTGATCGTAGAGGAGTGACTTTAGATTCTGTCCTTTGCCCGATGTGTGGAATGGCTACAGAGGATTCTTCTCATGTGTTGTTCCGGTGTGAGTTGGATTCTCTTATTATTCGCAAGATATGTCGGTGGTGGGAGCTTGATAGTCAAGTTTTTTCGTCTTTTGCTGATTGGGATGTTTGGTTTTCTTCCATTAGACTTTCGACTAATTCTAAATTGCTGCTGGAAGGAGTGTTTTTTGTGGCATGGTGGTATATATGGTATTTTCGGAATCAGCTTAAGCAAAATGAATATAATTTGTTTTGCAAAAAATTCTAAAAGTTTCATTATTTTTTTTCTATTTTAGAGACTAGACATTCGTATCTTTCACACCATATATAATACATTATATTTAAAAATCTAGATTAGTGCCATTAATTCATCAAAGTAGGATAAAACACATAAAATCACATTGATTTTTATCACACATGATATCAGTCATATATTTCACATGTGGTTTTACCGCATGTGAATTTTTCACATCTAATTATAAAAGTTTAATAAATGTATTGATATATAATTCAAATACAGTGTGTGATATACGGGTTGAAATCCATGAAGACGTGTCTTCATTGCAAAAACAATGGGAAAGGTCTTTAATTAACACGGAAATACTTATGTCTATTTTAGTGCAGTTGCTTAGTGTTCGAACTAGCATATTAGTTTTAAATCAAATGCGGTACGTCATGCAAGTTTCAATACATAAAAAAAGGTATAAAAAGAAAAAATAATAATTCGTCGAAAGTATATGCAAGCGTTCACCTATTCAAAAGATATTAACATGTCTCTCATGACAGTATAAATTGTTTTGCGTTACGAGTACACTACAAGAAATAGGAGAACAGGTGACGGAATTTTCCCCAGCGACATTTGTCGCTGGGGAAAGCTCACTAAACGACAAAAATTGATCCTACGTGGCACCAATTCTCGTTGAAAATTTAGACCAAATATTCTGACCTTTTCCCCGGCGACATGTCGCCGGGGATAATGCCGTTATATTTTAGCCAAATTTTTCTACCAAAAACGTGGCGGGATTTTTTCCCGCTTATGTTTCCCTAGCGACGTGTCGCTGGGGATTCATTTGTTTATTAAAAAAAATTTACTAGTGTTAATTACTAAATGGCGTGACGTGTACACTATTTTCCCCAGCGACATGTCGCTGGGGATTCTTTTGTTTATTAAAAAAACATTATTTGTGTTAATTACGTTTTAGGAGTGACGTGTACACAATTTTCCCCAGCGACATGTCGCTGGGGATTCGTTTTGGGCTTCCAATTTGCGCAATTGGGCTTCTGGTTGGGGCTTTCATATTAAGAAATTGGGCTTCGTTTTTTTTGGGCAGTTACCCCGGCGACATGTCGCCGGGGATATATTTTGACTGTGTTGACTTTTTATTAAACTTCGTTTTTTTGGTTTGTTTCGGTCCGATATTCCGTATATTTTAACAAAAAATATATATATACGTTTTTAAGGTGATATCGTTATACTTCTTTAATTATTTTAACCACTTTCCCCAGCGACGTGTCGCTGGGGATACTCCATAATTAAGTTAAGTCTTAATTTAACCCAAAGAATCCCCAGCGACATGTCGCTGGGGAAAGGTTTGCCACCGTGGCACAAATTGCTTGACTGAAAAACGTGTGGGACCCACGTCTTCGCTGGGGATTATCGCTGGGGATTGTATCCCTGACGAGTATTCCCCAGCGACCATTCCCCAGCGACATGTCGCTGGGGAAACCTTTCCCTGGGAAAACCCCGAAATGTCGCTGGGGAAAACCCCGATTGTTGTAGTGATTTGACATCTGATCAAAACAAAAAAATTACGAAAAAAGGAGTCTGTAAAGAGGGGTTTGGTTGTGCCTTGAATAAGAATAAGGGGTCTCATTTGGGTCTCCAACATTGTGCTGCCAATAGAAAGAGAAAAAAAAGGAAAGGGCCTTTAGTCGGCTTTGTTTGTTGTGTGTGTTCTTCTGTGTATAATCAATAAAGTGAGATGAACTTGGTTTTGTTTGTTAACGTTTTATTTTTCACCCTTATGTTTTTGTAAACCACCCCGCCTTCTTTAAGTTTCAGTTTTTTATAATTTTGACACACATACTTTTATACCCAATATCTTAATAGGCCAAAACACATATTAGTATCTTGAACTTGGCAGAGTGGATCATCTAGTACCCTGAACTTTTAAGAATGCAGAATGGTACTCTGAACTTGACAAAATAGAATTTCTACTACCCTATACTAATAAACTCAACCATTAATTATTTTTTTCTTTTTAAAAATTATTCTAGTAGAGTATTTTGTAATAAATAATTTATAGTAAAACTTTTAGCTAGGCAAATATATATTTTTCTTAATATTTAATTAATTTTTATCTTTTAAAGTTAATATAGTATTTTAGTTGATTATTTTGAATAAAAAGAATGTATATGTAGCATTGATTTCTAAAATATTTCTAGCGCGCTACTTTTAATATATCTTCGTATAATATAATTAAATGTTTGTTCAAATAATTTTTAGATCAACTTATAACTAACTATATATGAATTTGTAATTTTCAATTTAAATATGCATATAAAGAACTAAATTGTCAAATTGTTATTATTTCAAAATTATTTAAAACGAACACTTCAGTATATAATACATAAATTTATGTATGGAATAATACTTTATAGAAAGTGAATTACCGCACTACTTTTGATAGATAGATATTTGTATTATATACTTAAATGTTCGTTTTAAATAATTTCAATACAATAACAATTTGACTATTTATTTTTTCATATGCATATATAAATTAAAAATTACAAAACTCCTATATAGTTAGTTATAAGTTGATAAAAAATAATTTGAAATAAACATTTAATAATATAATAAGAAAATATATTAAAAGTAACGCGTTAAAAATATTTTAAAAATCAATGCTACATATAAATTCTTTTTATTATAAATAAATATTTAAAATACTATATTAATTTTTAAACTATTTATTTTTTAGTTTATTAGTATAGGGTAGTAGAAATTTCACTTTGTCAAGTTCATGTATCATTCTGCACCCTTAAAAGTTTAGGGTACTAGATGATTTACTTTGTTAAGTTCGAGGT
>BQNB010112355.1:0-12620 GCA_026074375.1 Tanacetum coccineum
CGAAGATAAAGTATCTTTCGTTTCCATTTTACCGTGAATTGAAGTGAAAATGATTTGTAGGATCTTAAGCAGGTAAAGTGATAGTTGTTGTTGTGGAAAACTATTTTTACGGGATTTTACAAGTCTTGACTAAACCGAGAAAATACAAGAGTATTTCGCGGGATTTTACTTAATCAAGAAAACCGTAAAAATAGAATTATTGTTGAAATCGTTGTTGTCGTTGAAGAACTTGAAATTTTGTAACGATTTGTGGAGCTAAAACGTTGAACGGTGAAGTTTCTTACAACGAAAGGGCTAAAATTGAAAATTTTGAAAACTAAAATGTAAAACTAAAAAAATAAAAAAAATAATAAAATAATAAAATAAATAAAATAAAATAAATAAAAAAAATAACAAAAATTAAAAGATTAAAAGTGAAAAAAAAATGTTAAAGTTTGAAAGTAAAAGGTTATATTTAATCTTGCTTAAAAACAAAGGGTTAATAGTAAACTAATTAAAATCTAAATGTTAATTATGATTATTGTTTAAAAGTTGAGGGGCTTAACGTGTATAATTCGAATTATAATTAATAAAAAAACGTGTTTCCCTCCTGTTTTGCTTCTTCTACGATTTGAAAAGATAAAGAAAATGTAACGTGTGTTCTTTTAATCGTACGGGATGAGACGGTTATCGTCAGTGTAAAGCGAATATACCACGTTGATCGAAACGATGACACGAGCACGATGGTGTATGTCTTATGTCCCGTCGGTTAACGTCACTCGAAACCGTAAAACCGAAACTAAGTTAAAAACGTGTATGGTTTTTCCCGTTTGAATTAGTTCGGTTCCTTAAGGTTTTTGACTAGTTCGGTTCTGCTTGATTTCACTCGTTCGGCTCACCGTGAATTCACTCGTTCAGCTCACCTTGAATTCACTCATTCGGCTCACTGTGAATTCACTCGTTCGGCTCACCTTGAATTCACTCGTTCGGCTCACCCGTGAATTCACTCGTTCGGCTCACCTTGAATTCACTCGTTCGGCTCACCTTGAATTCACTCGTTCGGCTCACCTTGAATCCCTCTCGTTCGGTTCCTTAACAAAGCAACTAGTTTGGTTCCTTCACAAAGCAACTAGTTCGGTTCCTTCACAAAGCAACTAGTTTGGCTCACACTACATATCAACTAGTTCAGCTTTATAATGCCTTAACTTGTTCGGTTGTTAAAGGTTGTTAGCTCGTTCGGCTCTAGTGGTAGGGTACTCGTTCGGTGGTCTTTGGAATGTTACTCGTTCGGTTCTTAAGTGGTGTTGCTAGTTCGGCTCTTCCTTGAAGAAACTAGATCGGTGGTCCTTACTCGTTCGGTTGTCCTCTTTCATCCTTGTTACTAGAATATGGGATCGTTGTCTCTTTTTTACTCAAGCCGTATGGACCAGAAAATAAGAAAGCATACAATTAAGCTCGTTGTTCCACAAATAACCACGACAAAATCCAATGAAGATAACTTTATTAACTGTAAAGAAGCCGCGAACAACAGAAGCTACTTAACCAAATATAAAAAACTTTGACACACTTAAACCTAAATGAAAGGACCACTATTTTTGACCCATATCACACTTTTTTTTGTCTTTCAAAAAGGATGTGTGGGTTTTTTTTTCAAACAAAAACAAACGCACCCTGATTACGAGAAAAAAAATATCAAGAAATGAAAACAAAAACAAATTAGCCGAATAATAAGCTTAAAAAAATTACCACAAACAAATCACTAAACCCACCCGAGGTGACTGATACCAATAAGAGCTGATGGAAAGTCTCAAATGTACATGATCTTTAGTCACATGCTGATCTTGATTGAAACATAGGATGATATACAGGCAAAGATTGATGTTGATCATCAATTAGCTGAAAGATTGCAAGCACAAGAACAAGAAGAGTTGTTTGTTAAAGAAAAGGCTATATTATTTCAACAACTCTTAGAGAAAATAAGAAAGCATTTTGCAGCTAAAAGAGCAGAAGAGAAAAGAAACAAACCACCAACAAAAGCTCAACAGAGAAAGATAATGTGTACTTACCTAAATAACAAAGATTTGAAGTCAAAAGGGTTTGATTATATTCAAGAGATGTTTAACAGAGCATTCAAGAGGGTAAATACATTTAAAGACTTTAGAACAAAGTTGGTGGAGGGCAAAGAAAAGAGAGCAGGAACAAAGCTGGTATAAGATAGTACAAAGAAGCAAAAAGTGGAAGATGACAAAGAAACAATAAAGATTAAACAGTTAATGAAAATCATTCCAGATGAAGAAGAAGTAGCAATTGATGCTATACCTTTGGCTGTTAAGTCTCCAAGTATTGTTGACTGGAAGATTCATAAAGAAGGAAGAAAAAGCTATTATCAAATAATAAGAGCTGATGGAAAGTATCAAATATACATGATCTTTAGTCACATGCTTAAAAGTTTTGACATAGAAGATTTTGAAAGTTTGTACAAGTTGGTAAAAGCTAAATATGAATCAACAAGACCTGTGGAAGACTTGGGTTTGATATTATGGAATGATTTGAAAACAATGTTTGAACCACATGTAGAAGATAATGTATGGAGGAATCAACAAGATTACAAAGTGTTGAGTTGGAAGCTGTATGACTCCGGTGGAGTACATTCCTTGAGGATGCAACATGTGCATATCTACATGTTGCTAGAGAAGAAATATCCCCTTACACCACTTACACTTTCAATGATGTTAGAAAAGAAGCTTATGATTGACTATGGAAGTGAAATGGGTTATCAGCTTCTTAAGTTCATTGTGAAACAACTTAAGAAGTAAAGAAGTGTTTAGAAGCATCCTCCTAGTGTTGATGAAGCTTTAAATGATGAAACTTGATGATTTTAAAGAAGAATATCAAGTTTAAAGGAGGATTTTTGGGATTAAAAGTCTTCTTGATGTTGTTTGAATCACTACTGCTCATGTCCAAATATGCTAAGTGTTTACTACTGGTAGTACACAGTTACTACTGCTAGTAAATATTAGTACTGCTAGTGAAAATATTCTAAGTAGTTAGTGCTGCGAGTGATAAGTTACTACTGCTAGTATAAAGTTACTACTTCTCAAGGTTAAGACTGCTCAGAGATAAATTAATGCTGCTAAGGTTAATAAGTTAGTACTGTTTGGTGTTAGTACTTCTTATATGATATGTATTAAGTTATTTGTTTATAGAAAAGATTATGGATACTTAGGAAAGTATTGTAAGCCGACTAGGGCTCCTTGGTGTATGAAAGGAGGTCATAGGGCATAGAGTTTGATATAGTTTTATATATATCTTTTATATTCTTAGCTTCAAGGTCTTTGTAACCCTAATACTTTGAGAGTATTCTTATTATTATTAATAATATTGGAGCTTATTTGTTTTGAATTACTGTTTCATTGATAATTCTTCTTAATATTAAAGATTAGATTCTGTATAATCTTTAATACATTCAAACAAAGTTTCTACTATAGTTGTGTTAGATTTATCTAATATAACTAATCCTTAAACAAGCTTAAGGAATTCGATCTATTGAAGTGGGATCAACAATCACCCCATGGCTCTTGATACCAATTGAAGAATATTGGTTTATCTAATCTCATAAACCAAAGTATGAAGAACTAGAGAGCAAAAGGAGGGATGAACACTTCTAGAAAGAGAAAGTAAAAGAGAGAAAAATATTAGATTAGTGAAAAATAAAGTGAACAACCAACCCTCTCCAAGGCATGGAGAGGGGTATAAATACCTATCATATGGCCGGCTAGGACTAGGCTACCATGGGCTTTACATGGGCTTTGGACTAACTAGCCTATTAAGGTTCCAAATATTACTATACGAGCTATCTAACGATATAATGGAAGTGACCGATACTTTTCGTAATCCTAACATGATTTTCGATAAAATAATGAAATATTATTATTTTAATATGTCGACTAAAAGACGAAAAATATATTTTTACAAAAACTTTTCTAAATTGTCTAGTATAAATAAATGTTTCGTTTTTCATGATTTAAATGATGAATTAATGGTAACTAAGAGTATCGAGTGGATTACCGATATATATATATATATATATATATATATATATATATATATATATATATATATATATATATATATATATCTTATATTACTTATCAATTATACTAAAGGGGTATAAGTATACTAAAGTATGAGTTGAAAGTATGATATCTTGTGAAACTAAGTTGTCAACCATCACACCACTGTAAACGTTAAGAGTGACCGTACAACGCGCATCTGACCACTATGCATCAAACCTCAAAACTGTTTTGGTAAATAAGTGTCTAAGTGGAACATTAATTGGACTAGGTCGTGTTCAGACGTCGTTGCATTTGCTTATGTGATATTGAGTTGGCTGGTTGAGACCTTCGCTTGAGGTGAGTTCTCGTAGCCCTACTTTTTAAATCTTTTTTGTTAGGGGAAAATGATACTCAAATGTGTTTTGAACTATTTTTCTGAATTGTGCGAAACGTGATTTTGTTTTTGGGATAATTTATGTGCTTATGACTGTTATATGAATATTATGTGGTTTGATTGTACTTTCATGCATCGAGGTGCATGGCAAGGGATGTGATTAGCATGGATTGCTATGTTTTGTAAAAGGTCTGCCCTATTGTAAATGCTCCAGCTGGTAGGCTTTTAGGTGCTTATGACCTCGGAGTTGCGACTCCAAGAGCATTGGTACACGCTGGTAATAAGACTAGCCGGGATGCTAGGTCTTGGTACATGATTAGCAGGGATGCTAAGTCATGGGTTGTGATTGTTTTGCATATATTCACTGTCATATTGCACAAATTGTCCATTGTTTGAAATATTGGCACATCGACTGGGTTTCCTTCAAACCTACAAGCTCACCAACATTATTGTTGACCTTTTCGAGTATCATTTTCAGGTGAAGTTAATGATCAGTAAGGTTGTGATGCGAGCTAGAAGACTTTAAGAGTATCCTGTATGGATCATGTATTGAGAAGTTTTGCATTTGATGTTCATTTTAAACTTAGATTTTGAGGAGTTATGTTTTTAAGATTTTGTATGGCCCCTGCGTGGCATTAGGATATTTAAGTGACTATGCTTTTGTTAGTCTTTTGGGAACTTCATCTCAAGTTCTTACTAATGTGAATGATCCTACATTACATCATTTTCAATTAGTGCATTTTATATTTCCTCTATTTTGCATTTGTGTAATGAATTGTTCATGTCTTCGTTGCATACCGATGTTCGCCTATTCGGGGATGACAGATATGGTATCATAAGAGCCAGGTAATAAAGAACTAGGTGGTTTAGCCTAGACGGTAACATAGAACGCCTATGTCAAGGTATGACAGTTTGGTAATCAGAGACAAGTTTATAGAGAACTAGGTGGTTTGGCATAGACTATAACCTAGGAACCTTCATATAGTTGCGTCATTAGATATATGTGTGCGGTGTTCCGATTATACTTATGTGGTTATATAGTATATCATACTAGTAAGTCAATCATTGAAATGTGTGATCCTAATATTGGGTACGACTGGGAAAGGATACGAATATAAATACGATGGACAACATATTTATAACTGTATCACGACTCAAGCATATTTAGTATTATCATTCACACAAATCGGTGTTGACACCTTAGCACCGTATTATGTGTATCATAGTATATTAAGTTATACTATATATATGGTAACCTTCCCGCCTACCTAATGCTACCTATGTCATCCCTCGTGTAGATAATGCCACCAAGAATGATGACACAGAGTCTAATTCGGGCAACTGCGGCCTCACAAGGAGGAAGGACGGGTAGACGGACTAGTAGAGGAGGTGGTAGAAATAAAGGTTGATCTGGTGATCAAGGTAATGGTGAGATTGATGGTCAAGGTGGCCAAGTATGTGGTTAAGTAGGCGATCAAGGTAATGAGGTGAATGATGGTGTTGATGGAGTTCCCGACTTCTCCACTATCATTGCATAACAACTGCAGAACTTACTTCCCACTGTCTTAGCTCAAGTAGGCAACCAAGGTAGAAATCAGGGGAATGGTAGGAATCAAAATGGCGATGTCATCAATGACAATATCCAGGGCGATGTTAGGAATGTCATTACAAACAATAACTGAACGGGTTGTACTTATAAGGAGTTATTAGCTTGTAACCCGAAAGAGTATGATGGTAAGGAAGGTGTTATAGTCTATTCCCGTTGGATAGAGAAGATGGAGTCAGTTTAGGATATGAATGGGTGTGAGGTAAACAAAAAGGTGATGTACACTGCTGGTTCATTTGTTGGTAAGGCTCTTACGTAGTGGAACTCTCAAATCCACACACGAAGTCGAGAGGCCGTTGTAGGTATGTCATGGGAAGACTTTAAAACTTTGACTAGAGAGGAATTATACCCGAGTAATGAGATGCAAAAGTTGGAAACTAAGTTGTAGAATCATGCCATGGTCGGGGCTGGCCATGCTGCGTATAATGATAGGTTCCATGAGTTGGCTATGTTAGTTCCTCTCTTAGTTACCCCTGAGGACAAAAGGATTGAGAGGTACATTTATGGACTTGCTCCACAAATCCGAGGGATGGTGGCAGCAATAGAGCCGGCAACAATTCAGAAGGCTGTGTAGATTGTTGGCACACTGACTGATGAAGCAATTAGGAATGGATTAATAAAAAAGAACCCTGAGAAGAGAGGGAATGGTGGAGATCCTAATAAGGATAGTAATAGGAGGGATGATAACAAGAGAACTGGGACTGAGAATGCTTTTGCTACAACCACAAATCTTATTAGGAGAGAGAACATGGGTACAACACCCAAGTGTACCACATGTAACTTTCATCACCCACCTTAGATGCCTTGTCGCACTTGCTTCAACTGTAACCGCTCAGGACATTTTTCTAAGGATTGTAGAGTAGTGCCTAGGAATGTGAACCCCATCAATGCTAGAAACCTAACTGCTAGGGCCTGTTACAAGGGTGGTAGTACCGATCATTTCAAGGCAGCATGTCGTAGGTTGAATCAGGCTCAAAGGCCAAGGGAAACCATCAGAACGAAGTTGTGGCCGTTAATGGGGGTCAGGGTCGTGGAAACAATGGTAACCAAGCACGTGTAAGGGCATTTATGTTAGGAGCAAATGAGGCTCGCCAGGACCCGAACATCGTGACGGGTATGTTTACTTTGAACAATCATTTTGCCACAACCTTATTTGACTCTGGTGCCGACTATAGTTTTATTTCCACTACTTTTATACCTCTGTTAGGCATAGAGCCCATCGATTTAGGATTAAGTTATGAGATTGAAATAGCTAGCGAGCAGCTAGTAGAAATTAATAAGGTCATTAAGGGTTTCAAACTAGAAATAGAAGGTCATGTGTTTGACATTAATTTGATACCGTTCGGAAGCGGAAAGGTATATTTGCGGGGGGGGGGGCTGGTATATGTCGGTGTTTTTGGTTGGTTGGTGGGTTTTGGTGCGGGGGGCTGTGGGGGGTTCCGGGTTGTTGGTTTTTAGTGCTGGGGGGAAGGTGGGTGGTGGCGCGGTTGTGGGTGTTTTGAATTTGTGATGGGTGTTTGGGAGTATATGGTAATCTTTACCTATCTGGAGGCTTTGGCTTAAAATGAGTTTGCATATCACATCTAGAGATTCTTGCGCGGGGAGTCCGTTAGGTTCCTGTCGTGTATTTTTCGAATTAGGTTTCGTGTGATCATAGGCATGGACTAGTTGTCTAACCATAAGGCTGAGATAATTTGTCACGAGAAGGTAGTTAGAATACCACTACCCAACGGCAAAGTACTTAGAGTTATATGAGAAAGAACAAAAGAGAAAATGAGACATCTAGTGAGTGCTAAGGCCAAGGAACTGAAACAAGAACAGATGGTCGTGGTGAGAGATTTTTCCAAGGTATTTCCGTGTGACCTATTAGGATTACCCCCTATTTAGGAAATCCAATTTTGGATTGAGTTAGTCCCTGGAGCAATACCGGTCGTGAAATCTCCCTATCGATTGGCACCTTCTAAAATGGAGGAGTTGTCGGGTCAACTCAAATAACTCCAGGATAAGGGTTTCATTTGACCAAGCTCATTGCCTTGGGGAGCACCGGTATTATTTGTGAAGAAAAAGTATGGATCATTTAGGATTTGTATTGATTATAGAGAATTGAACAAGTTGACCATCAAGAATCGTTATCCACTCCCTAGGATAGACGACCTATTTGATCAGTTGCAAGGATCACAGTACTTCTCTAAGATAGATCTTAGGTCCGGATACCATCAACTGAGAGTGCATGAGGATGACATTCCAAAGACCGCATTTAAAACTCATTATGGGCATTTTGAGTTTACGATAATGCCCTTTGGTTTGACTAAAGCACCAACGGTATATATGGATCTGATGAAAAAGGGCATTATCATGAACTCAAAATGCCCATAACGTAGTAGCTGATGTAGTAGCTGATGCACTAACTAGGAAAGAGAGAGTGAAACCTAAGTGAGTTCGGGCTATGAATATGATCATCCAGTCGAGTATCAAGGATAGGATACTAGCGGCTCGGAGGAGGCGTTAGATGAGTCAGCGGGATTTCAGAAGGGGCTAGATGAGATGATAGAACATAAAAGTGATAGAGAGTTGTATTACTTAGATAGAATATGGGTCCCTTTGAAGGGTGATGTGAGAACCCTAATAATGGATAAAGCTCATAAGTCAAAGTACCCAGGAGCTGATAAGATGTATTATAACCTTAGAGATAGGTATTGGTGGCCGAGAATGAAAAAGGATATAGATGTGTATGTTAGTAGGTGTTTGACTTGTTTGAAGGTCAAGGCTGAACATCAGAGGCCATCTGGCTTACTGCAGCAATCTGAGATCCCTAAATGGAAATAGGAAAGGATAGAAATGGATTTTGTCACAAAGTACCAACGGGACTCGTAGTGGGCTGACACAATTGGGTCATTGTGGGACCGGTTTGCCTAGTTGCTCATTTTCTACCTATGCGTGAGGAATATAAGATGGATAGATTAGTTAGACTATATCTGAATGAGATTGTTGCTAGGCATGATGTGCCAATCTCAATCATATCTGATTGTGATAGTTGTTTCACATCAAGGTTTTGGTAGTCAATGCAAGAGGCATTAGGAACTAAGTTAGACATGAGTACGGCTTACCACCCTTAAACCGATGGTCAGAGTGAGCGTACAATTTAGAATTTGGAAGACTTGCTAAGGGCATGCGTCCTAGACTTTGGGGGAAGTTGGGATGTTTATCTTCTATTAGTGGAGTTTTCGTATAACAATAGTTACCATTCTAGTGTGAGATGTGCACCGTTTGAGGCTTTGTATGGTAGGAAGTGTCGTTCCCTAATTATGTGGGAAGAGGTTAGAGAGGGTCAGTTAATAGGACATAAGTTAGTGCAAGAAACAACTGAGAAGATCTCGCATATTAAGGATGTCGATAAGAGGGGAAAACCCTTAGAGTTCAGTGTTGGTGATTATATCTTACTCAAAGTGTTGCCTTAGAAAGGTGTGGTACACTTTGAGAAGAAAGGAAAGTTAGCACCTAGGTTCGTTGGACCTTTTGAGATCGCTGAGCGGATCGGTCCGGTAGCCTATAGACTTAGGTTGCTTGAGGAATTGAATGGTGTTCATGACACGCTCCACGTGTCGAACCTTAAGAAGTGTTTGGCTAACCCAACACTGCAAGTGCCTTTGGATGAGATCCAAGTTGATGCTAAGTTGAATTTTGTGGAAGAGCCTGTGGAAATCTTGGAGAGAGATTTCAAGAAGCTTAAACATAGTAGAATTGCCATCATCAAGGTTCAATGGAATTCAAAACATGGACCTGAATTCACGTAGGAGCGTGAAGATCATATGAAACTTAAGTATCCACATTTGTTTAAAGGGGTTAGAATGTAACCCTTGCCCTTTTCTGTGATTAGAATGTTCTAATTTAGTCCTTTGACTATTTGACTTTTGTTAATTTTGTTAGAACTTGTACCGTGCTGACGGTGGTGAATTAATGTGATTGAGGTGTTTTATGGTTTTATTGTGTATAATAATCCTTTTTGGAGGGTATTATTATGTTGGATATGTTTCGGGAAGGTTGTCTCGTGAATAGTGTGAAATGCAAAAAACGAGTTGTAACACGTCCGTTAATGTTCAAAATGAGTTTTGGGAAGTTTTAATAGGAAATATGTGATGTAAATACTCTAGGTTATGGGAAAAGTATTTTTAAAGTGAATAAAAATGCTAAGTAACTTCGAAAAATATTTTACGATCGAGTTTTTTTTATTTTTAAGTGAATTTGACACAAAACAAAGACTCCTAAGACCCCCTTGGATCCTATCTGGGTTCGAGACAAGGGAAGTGGACAAGGAGGCATATTTTTAGCTAGTTGGTCCCTAGGTGGTACTAGTGATTGTCTTATATGATTTCAAATACACACACACACACACTTTATTTTTCAACTTTGATTAAAAACATGAAGATTTGTGGAGTCGTGGGTTGATACTAGTATTCGGGTTATTGTGTAAACTACGTTTGGGTAGTCGGTTCGCGTTCGTTCTCGCTTTTAAAACCCAAATTGTAAGTTTTCTAAATCTTAATTTAACTTGTACTGTTGTGTGTTAAATGATGCATTGAAGCTAGTTGTACGGTGCGTTTGTTAAAAATCGAACACGAAAATTTTACGAAAAGAATAAAGGGTTGCGTTTTGGTTCGAATGGAAATAAAAGGGAGTAAGGTTTTTTTGTAGTTTTATTGTCGTGGTCGTGATGGTTGAAAAACATTTATTTGCTATGTAGCTTATTTTGGATATTGGATTATTTGGCTTATTTTTAAGCATTTTCGAGCTTATTTTGAGCTTACTAGTTCTCGGCAAATAAGAGGAGTACAAGAAAAGTGTTTTTGGTTAGTTACCTTGTAGGTCGTATATTCGTGGACTATCTTGATAGCTTATGGTGAAAACCAAATGTATTACGTAGCTTATTAGCTTATTTAAAATCTTAATATAGTTATTTCGGAGCTTAAAGGCTCAAGGCCCAATAAGCCCAATGAGCCGTGGCTTATTGTGGACTTCTTGTGGTCCAGATTATTTTGTTAGCTATTGTTTTAGGCTTATATTTACTAATGGGCTTTGGTATTGGGCCTAAAATATATATTATACATATGAATATCTTAATGGATCATTATTGGGCCATAAGCGTAAACTAGTTATTCTAAGGATTTTGGCGGACTTTTGGAAAGTGAAACATACTTATGGGGTGATATTGAAAGTCGTTTTGGGAAATACGTTTTGATGAACATTGTGAAATATAGAATTTTGGCATTTTGTCAGAAAATGGTAAATTGAAGAACATGTTGGAAATTAAGGTTTAAAACCTTGGAAAACGTTGTATAAACGATCGGGTCATGTCAAAATTTCGTAAAAAGTCTATACTTAGTGTTTTTACACAAAACGCGATTTTCGATAAAATAATGAAATATTATTATTTTAATATGTCGACCAAAAGACGAAAAATATATTTTTACAAAAAAAATTCTATATTGTCTAGTATAAATAAACGTTTCAGTTTTCATGATTTAAATGATGAATTAATGGTAACTAAGAGTATATATATATATATATATATAATCTTATATTACTTATCAATTATACTAAAGGGGTATAAGTATATATATATTATACTAAAGTATGAGTTGAAAGTATGATATCTTTTGAAACTAAGTTGTCAACCATCACATCACTGAAAATGTTAAGAGTGACCGTACAACGCGCATCTGACCACTATGCATCAAACCTCAAAACTATTTTGGGAAATAAGTGTCTAAGTGGAGCATTAATTGGACTAGGTCGTGTTCGAACGTCGTTGCATTTGCTTGTCTGATATTGAGTTGGTTGGTTAAGACCTTTGCTTGAGGTGAGTTCTTGTAGCCCCACTTTTTAAATCTTTTCTGTTGGGGGAAAATGCTACTCAAATGTGTTTTGAACAATTTTTCTGAATTGTGCGAAAAGTGATTTTATTTTTGGGACAATTTATATGCTTATGACTGTTATGTGAATATTATGTGGTTTGATTGTACTTGCATGCATCGAGGTGCATGGCAAGGGATGTGATTAGCATGGATTGCTATGTTTTGTGAAGGGTCTGCCCTATTGTAAATGCTCGAACTAGTAGGCTTTTAGGTGCGTATGACCTCGGAGTTGCGACTCCAAGAGCATTAGTACACGCTGGTAATAAGACTAGCGGGGATGCTAGGTCTTGGTACATGATTAGCGGGGATGCTAAGTCATGGGTTGTCATTGTTTTGCATATACTCATTGTCATATTGCACAAATTGTCCACTGTTTGAAATATTGGCACAACGACTGGGTTTCCTTCAAACCTATGAGCTCACCAACATTATTGTTGACCTTTTTGAGTATCATTTTCAAGTGAGGTTAATGATCAGTAAGGTTGTGATGCGAGCTAGCAGACTTTAAGAGTATCGTGTATGGATCACGTATTGAGAAGTTTAGCATTTGATGGTTCGTTTTGAACTTAGTATTTTGAGGATGTCGGTAACCCAATAATCACTTCACTTCATTATCATGTTGCTCGAATACAAGTAGAAAAGAGAAGGAAATTATGAGAATTGTAGAGAGAGAA